>PVKM010001992.1:0-69802 GCA_004027735.1 Carollia perspicillata | reverse complement strand
AATGAATGAATGAATGAATGAATAAACAAACAAATAAGTAAACAAATAAAGCAAGCTAATTGCCAACATTCCAAACTTTCACCCAATTTTATTTCTTATAGTTGTTGGTCTAATATGGAGGCAAGCAATAACTAAACCAAAAAACATGAAAAGCAGATGATCTGGTACTTGTGAAAACTCTTTAAAAATTGAAGACTACTGTGGAAGTTTATGCTGTTAACTTTTGCTACTATTATAATAGCAGTTCTCCATAGTGAGAAGGGGTGAGTGGATTGGGGCATGAGAGGGCTTCTTGGGTGTTGGTGATGCTCTTCTTCCTGAGCTGGCTACTTTGTTATACAGGTATGCTACCTTTGTGAAAATTTATTAAAATGTAAAAGTAAGACTTTTCCACTTTTCTGCTATGCATCATACTTCAATATAAGTTTATATTAAATAATTATCTATACACATACAAAAGAGTAAACAGTAGGACAAATGAATTCATAAGGATATCATGATGGAATAATTACATTTAAGGGAAGTAAAGTGAGCTGAAATGAGAAATGAGAAAAAATGCAATGGTAAGTGGAGATAACAGGAGCCAAGATATCTGCACTCAGTCCCTACCTCCACTAACACTGTGATGACTCTGTGCAAGGCATGCCATCTCTCATGGCCTGAATGAGCTTGTCTGTGTCGTGAGTGGGTTGGACTAATTGACCTCTGGGCAGCTTTTGAAACCTAAAGTCTTATTACTGTTTGAAAATATTCAGAAATCAAATATATGGAGTCCTCGTAAATGCAATCTAAGAAGAAAAATTAATGGGGCATCAATATTTTATCATGACTAAGTTGATGTGAAAAAGTATATAGAAGCTAAATTTGAGCTAACTCAAATTTATAGAGCTAACTGACCTATGATCCCAGGTTCTGGGCTCTAAAGTCAATTGGGAAGGAAATGTGGAGGCCCCATGTCCCATGGGTTGTCCCAGCCAATGACTGAACATGGCAGGGATATTAAGGCCAGCCCATTTTAGGAAGATATATGACTCCTCAGATGGTGATTCTAGTTTGAAGAATGCCAGATGACCTTGCCAAAATTTTCTTGGAACTGCACTGCCTTTTAAGATGATTCCATTCAACTTTCCCTCCTTATCTCTTCCCTTTTACCCAAGGTCAGACTTACCTCACAGTCTGACAGTGCCTGCCTCTTTAATTCATACAGGTGTTTCCCCTCACAAATCTCTTGCATGTGTAGTCCACTCTCGGACTCTGTTTCTTGGACAATTTGAAATAATAGGTTACTTAAATTCTTTGTATTTACTCAAATTATCTGGCTGTAAATTAGAGATAATATATAATTTGGTCACTATGCAAGCTAAATGATATTATTATCTTATAGCACATTGCTTGTATAATAGTCGTATTTATTATTACGCTCTAGCCAACCTGCACAACTCATTATACACTGATTCTTTTTCTTACCACTTTTGTTCAAATTATGCTCTCAACCTATATTGCCTTCTCCATCTACTTATACCTAATTCCCGCATCACTTATTTGAATCATTAATAAAGCCACCTCTTTCATAGAACCTTCAAATAGATGTACTCTCTCTCATTTAAGACCACTAGCACACTTAAACTTTTCCCTTGAATGGCCATTATTTCTTTATTTTTCATATGCCTCATTCTTGACAGAAAGTGCTATGTGGTAAGGAGCTCTGTCTTATCCATAGTGTTATTCCTTGAAATCTGGCACGTAGGGCATCAGTAAATGTTTGTTAAATTTTAAGAAATTTTTCTACTGGTAGATAGGGGTCATATAAAGTGTAAGTTGGTCATAGAAAAGGTTTGGCTTTTCTGTTAAGTGCAGTAAGAAGCTGTTTATAGATTCTAAGCAGGGATTGACAAAATGGGATATGAATTTTATATTGATTGCAATGGATACTCTGTGGATAGGGTATTGGGGTTGGGATTTAAATTCTATTCTAAAACCGAATGCTGTATTTGTTACGGCAACGCTGTACAGCTGCCCTATACTGATTACCACCGTAACTTACTAATCATGTGTCCTGCCTCCTTAGGAACAGTCACTCCATCATTTTTCAGCACTAATAACTAATCTCTAATCTAACCTGTGCTATGACACCGATGATAAAGACATTTGGATCTCGGGAAATAATGACCTTCCCCAATTTAACCCAGATCAGTAACTGTGGTGCTAGCAAATCAATTCAGACTGGCAGGAGCAGGAATTAGGCAATGGGAATTTAATGGTGGAGCCCCTCCCAGACGCTGGTCTGGCCTGATAAATGGCATTTCTTTTTTCAGAACTAACTGATTTATTTCCTCTTCCTACAATCTACAGGATTTATTTCTTGCTTCCTCAGCAAGAGTACACTACAAAGAAACCTGAGGCACAGGTGTATGGTGGTGGGCTTCAGACATTCTGGTATTTGTTTTAAATACTGGAACATCATTATTTGCAAGGATGTGAATCCCTAGACTATCAAACATGAAGGAACAAGAATACAAAACCTACTCCACAGCTAAGCCTAAATGACACTGTCTCAGATTATCTATGGTTCTTATCCCCTCCATTAGTGCAAGTAATCGAGTGTTTGAATTTGAAAGTGCAAGTTTGTCTCATTGTTCCACTATAGGTAATAAAAGTGACCTAATGTGAGGATATTAGATTAGTGCCTTTACTGAGTATTCACCTTATGCTTAGAAGGTGTGAAATTGTTAACTCGTTCAAATTAAGTCATTATCCAGTTATGTAACAAATAGACTTGTGCTTAAAAAGCTTAACTAAGCAGGTGCACGGAGAAAGGAGCAGCTCCATCAAATGCTTCAGGAGACCCTTTCTACTGCTGTTCTCTCTTTTCACGTCTCATTAACAATAGTATTAACTATCACCCACTGCTCATATAGGGGAAATTGAGAGAAATTAAGCATCCTGCATAATCCTCTCAATACTATTTTAAGTACCAGAAAGAATAGGTTTTTGTTTGTTTGTTTCTTTGTTAATAATCTCTAGCCTCATGTCATTTTGAAACTTCTTGTTGCTGATAAGAAGATGTATGAGCAACATTCATATTCTAGTTTGCTAGGGTTGCCATGACAATATACCATGAAGTGGGTGTCTTCAACAACAGAAATTTATTTTCTTACAGTTCTGGATACAATATGTCCAAGATCAAAGTGTTGGCAGGTTTGTTTCCTTCTGACACCTCTATCCCTGTCTTGCAGATGGCCAAGTTCTTTCACTGTGTCCTCACATGCTTCCCCCTCTGTCTGTGTTTTATTCCTGTCTTAATCTTTTCACATAATAAGAACACCAATCCTCTTGGATTAGGGCCCACCCATCTGACATAGTTTTACCATAATTACCTCTTTTAAGTCTCTATCTTCAAATGCAGTCCCATTCTGAGTTACTGAGGATAGAAGTTCAAAATACGACTTTTGGGTAGGACAATTCAGCTCATAAGAACTGGGAGAAATATTCCCATTCATTCAATGCATATTGTTTATTTGAAAAATGTTCTTCATTCACATGAGGGAGATGCTCTATGGTGGAAGCAGCTGCGACCATGCTGTATCTATCATCTCTTTAAATTCCCATAGCTACACACTTCTCTAACTTTCAGAGAGCTCTGCAGTGTACTTAAACATGGAGGTAATAAAGAGGAGACTGAGTAGTAGTAAGTAAATAAGTAGAGGAATATCAGAAAATGAAGGAAAATGAGCTAGGAATGGGCAAACGCCGGTCAAGACCTCTAAGAGACTGTTGACAATGTTTCTCTTTCTGTATCCCAGGAAGGACACAAAGGTAGCATGTTACTTTCAGGACCTTTACTGACTACTTATCAAAATAAGGATATAAAGATGAGGAGCTTTTGTTATTCCTTGAGCCAAGGCTTCTAAAAAACACGACACAAAAGATGTCATTTTGTCCTTTTTTAAAGGTGATTATGACCAAGGGGTTTGTTCTTTAAACTGGAGCATATCAATCAACATATCAGTTTCTCAAGTCCACTCCTTTACATTCCTGTTTTTGTAATTTATCCTTTATTAGTCAGCATACTGCAAAGCCACTAATAAATGTTACAATGAATTATTTTTAAGACCATTAGAAAAAGGCACATAGGGACAACAAGATTTTAAGTAGGTCAGAGACATGCCTAGAAATACCAAAGCAAGACTTGACGTGGACGATTATGTACTTAATGCAAACATGCATACCTCTTTATGGAGGTTTTTTCTGGGCTTATGTTTGTTTCTGATGTTTAACAGATAATCAAGTTTATTGTACAGTGTCTCCTTTGTAATGTTTTACTTTAAAAGTATGAAAATAAGACAAGCTACAAACTTGAAGAAAATTATTACAAAACACACATTTAACAATGGACTTGTATCCAAAATATAAAAAGAACTCTTAAAATTCAACTATAGGAAAACAAATAACCCTGTAAAAAATTTGGCAAAAGATCTGAACAGACATCTTACCAAAGAAGATGTGCAGATAGAAAATAAACATGTGTGAGGATGCTCAACACCATATTCCTTTACAAAACTGCAAATGAACAATAAATAATGAGATACCACTACATACTCCTGAGAATATTACAATCCAAAACACTGACCACACCAAATGCAATAGAAACTCTTAGTAATTTTTGCTGTGAACCCAAAATGGTATAGCTACTTTGGATGATAGTTTGTTTCTCACAAAGATAAGCACAGAGTCACCATATTACCCAGTGGTTCCACTTCTAGGTATTTACCCAAATTAGTTGAAAATTTATATGTGCACACAACCTATGAATCAGTGTTTATAGCAGCTTTATTCATAATTGTCAAATATCAGAAGAAACCAAGATGCCCTTCAACAGTCAGATTGTAAATAAACTATAATATATCTTTACAATGGATTATTATTCGGTGATAAAAAGATATGAGTTAGCAAGCCACAAAAACATATGGAGGAAATTAAATACATATTGCTAAGTAAAAGAAGCCAGTTTGAGAAGGCAGCTTACTGTCCATTCCAACTATATGATATTCTGGAAAAGACGAAGCTATAGAGACAATAAAATGTTTAGTAGTTTTCAGAGGTCCAGTGGTCAGGGGGAGGTGAGTAATAGGTGGGTTATAGGGAATATACAGGGCATTGAAACTATTCTGTATGAGTCCATAATGGTCGCTACATGACATTTTGCATTTTTCAAAATCCAGAGACTTTCACAACATAAAGAGTGAAGTCTAGTGTAAACTATGGATGCTAGTTAAACATTGTCTCAATATCAGTTCATCCATTCCAACAAATGTACCACAATGGTGCAGAATGTTAATAAGGGAAGCTGTATAAAGGGGTAATACAGAAACTCTATACAGCTGTATAAAGGGGTAATACAGAAACTCTACTTTCTGTAAATCTAAAATTACTCTAAAAACACAGCCGTTTAAATACATGTATGAAAGTTTAGTTTCCCTATTGAAAATGGAACTGCCTTTTGACTTAGCAATTCCACTGCTGGGATTATGCCCTAAGAATACTGAGATACCAATTCAAAATAGCCCATGCACCCTAATGTTCAAAGCAGCACAATTTATAATAGCCAAGTGCTGGAAGCAACCCAAGTGCCTGTCCATAAATGAGTGGATCAAAACCTATAGTACACAATGGAATCCTACACAGCAGAAAGAAAGAAGGAGCTTCTACCCTTTGTGACAACATGGATAGAATTGGAGAGCATTATGCTAAGTGAAATAAGCCAGGCAGTGAGGGACAAATAGCATATGATCTCACCTACAAGTGGAACCAAATCAACAAAACAAACAAGCAAGCAATAATGGGGGGAAATAGGAGAAGAGTCATCAAAGAACATGTATAATGGACACATGAACAAAGCCAAAGGGGGTAGGATCCAGGATGGGAGCTGAGGATAGTTGGAGCAGGGGGGAATGATGGGAGAAAATAGAGATAACTGTATTTTAATGACAATAAAAAATATGTATGAAACAACAATCCATATTGACATAGTCTCTTATTTATTTATTCATTTTATTTTGATTGTTGTTCAAGTCCAGTTTTCTGCCTTTTACCCCATCACAGCCCATCCCCCAGCCCTCCCCACCTCCCTCCCATTTCCACCTGCCCTTGTTTTTGTCCATGTGTCCTTTATACTTGGTCCTGCAAACTTTTCCCCTTTCCCCCTGAAATTCTTTCCCCTCTCCCCTCTGTTCACTGTCAGCCTGTTCTCAATTTCAGTGTCTTTGGTTATATTTTGCTTGCTTGTTTGTTTTTTTTATTAGGTTCCTGTTAAAAGTCTCTTTTTAAATCTGTCATAGGATATTTTTCTATCCAATGATGAAATTTGCACATTGCTTTTATGTGTATAGAGAGGCAGTGTAAGATTTAATTAATTTTATTAAATATGACAGACACTATATTATTTAATTGATAATGCTCCTTATAAAACAGGGGCTTGAAACTAAAGTCTCAGTGGCTTAGAAAATTCTTTCTGGCGAATAACATGGATGGTATTGCTAATCAGACCTATTTTACAAAATATATTATTAGTCAAATTAGGGATTGTGAATGGACTACTAATAATATCTCTAAAAATGTTAATGAGTCAATAGTAAAAATAGTTCTTCATAAGAACATTAATTTTATGAATATGATATCCACTATTACCACTCTTGTCAAACCAATGCACAATTATTACTAACAATTATTTATTGAACACTTTTCCTATGCCTAACATGGTTCTTAAGTTCTGAATTGATTATCTCAGTTAATCCTGAAAATTTACTACTTAATTAGGCACTAATATTATTCCTATCTAACAGATAAAATATCTGATCAATAGAGAAATTAGTAAATTTCCCATGGGACCACAGATAAGTAGTTCAGCAAGGACTCGAATTTTGATTATAGAGCCTGTACACTTAACATTTCACACAGTGCATGCTAGCCTCCACCAGCCATGGTTGCAATGACCCTCAACCTTCCGTTTGAATATTTACCTATTTGTGGTATTGAGATAAAATGTGTATATGTGGAAACAATAAATGAGAAGCATAATATAGTAGAGTGGTTATAGAATTGGAAGTTAGAAGAACCTAAACTTGAATCCCCATATCTGCCACTTACTGGCTGGATGCATTACCACAAACCTTTAGTCTTCCTAAACTTCATATTCCTTAGCTATAAAAGAAATAATTGTTATCCCCTTCATTTCTAGTTACTATTAGAATTAAATAAAATATTTAGATTAAGCATTTGTAAACCGTGAAACTGTAAAAATATTTAAAGAGTCACTAATGTCTGTAAATACACATATTTCTGTGCCACAGCCCTGAGAGCTGCAAACAGCTCTGTATCAAGAATAGAAACTTTTCCATATGTTGTAAATTTTTTAACGTGCCAAAAAAGTGTAGTAAATACTGGTCAGTGAAAATTCCAGTGATACTGGAATTTTGTATTACCTAAATTTTTCTTGTGTGACATAGAACTTTCCTCAGCAACAGTAAGTTTGGTCTTCTGCTATTGCAAACATGTTTACAAGAACATGGTGAATAAACCCTCAACCCCATTATATAGGGTCTGGCAGAAGTAATGCCATAGGGTATATGAATGTCTCTCACAAGATGGACAGCAATTTGAATATTTCACCTAAAGTGTCATATTGGTGTGATATTGTTATGTTACAGAATTGCATGCTTATGATTTTGCAATAGAAGATTTTTATGTAATAAAAAAGGGCATTATTTGTGCTGGACACTCTAGAACAGGGGTATCAAATTCATTTTCATCGGGGGCCAGATCAGTCTCACGATTGCCTTCAAAGGGCCAAAATAATTTTAGGACTGTATAAATGTAACTACTCCTTAACTGTAACAGCTCTTAGAAGGCAACTGTGAAGCTGACATGGCCTCTGGTGAAATGAGTTTGACACCCTTGCTACAGAGTATAAGGTGTTCTTTAATGCCTAGTACAAAACATAACATTAGCATAAAATGAATTAATCTAAAAGCTAATCTGAACTAATGAGCTCTGTCTGTGTAGTAAACATTGGGTATGTCAATCAACGCTGCCATTTTTTCTCTCAAACCTCGATTCTCTGGTTTGCATTATTAGGGGCTTCACTCTAGTGTTCTATCATCTATCTATCAATCTATCTATCTATCTATCTATCTATCTATCTATCTATCTATCTATCTATCTATCATCTATCTATGACAAGGAACCATGGAGGCCACATTTCTAAACTGAAAAAATAGGTAAAATAGCCACATCCTTCTTTGAAATTAAACATAGGATCCTTCATGTGGATTGCTCTTTGATATTTGTGCTGCACCAAAACAGACCATTTTCTGGTCACAGTCATTTGTTATATAGCTTTTTTCTTTTTTATTATATTTTTTACTTTTTTCCATCGTCATTTATTCCCCTTATATTCCTTTTCCACCCCCACGAACCTCCTCCCTCACCCCATAGTAACCACATTGTTGGCTGTGAGGATGGAAGGATTGAACAAAAAAGCAAAAAAGCAGAGAGAGAGACACTCAGAACTCATGAACATGGACAGCTATGTTGCTTTCGATCAGCCTTTGTCTGCCATCATGAAAATGTGAGGGACATTTGGCCTCCTGGGACCTCTGCACCTTGGGATCTTTGAGTGATGTAAAGCTTGTATTGCACCCCTAAATTCTAATTACTTATGAATGCTGCCAAATTGGAATATAAAAAGAACCACCCATATGATATCCTCCAAAATGACTGTAAGCATCCATGCTGTATTTTGGTGCAAGATATTATCAATCGTTAGGATGATAAATTGCAAAACGCAAAATTGATACACTATTGCATGCACTGCCTTTAATTCTATTCTTTATATAATTGCAATATATTTATAAACTTTAATGCTTAATCTTTATTTTATAATAATTTTATTAACTTCCTCAAAATAAGTTATTAAAACTTTCATTGCAATTTTATTACAATTATATATTATTTTGGGGTGTCATCCATGACTGAATTTTTCTATAATTTATTTCTTGATATTCTTTCATAGAAATTTCCATACCCCTTCTTTTTGTTTTTTTCTGCTTTGTTTCTGTAATGCTATCTCAAGTTATATTTTTATTGTATTTTATGGTATGTAATTTATGCTGTAAAATAGTATAGTAGATTTTTAAAAGTTGACCCTATAGGCAACCATGCTGAAAGCTCTTATTTTTCTCTGCACATTCTGTTGGAGTGAGCCTGTAAATGCTCAGGGTACCCTGCCCTGCACCTGTTATTGACAACAGCTCTCTAGCCACATCAGGTTTTATTGCTACCCTGTTGTTACCCAATTGAAACCTGGCCCACATAGAGAGGTTTCTGTTTTTACTCTGCCTCACAATTGTTTTTCAGGATGGATTATATATCCAGGGTATTGTGGGAGAGAAAAAATGTATAACTCAGTTGCTCAAGCTCCCTTCTGACCTCCCTCCTGCTGCTCCCCACAAAGGATCACATAGTTCTTTCACCTCAGGTGTTCCTACATATGTTAATATTAATTACTGGGATTATTAATCTTCTTTAACATCTGTTGCATCTCTTAGATTGCTATTCTAGGCATAACTACAAAGTGAACTGCATAACTTAATAAACTCTAAAAAGTGAGTAGAATAACTGAATAAAATTAAATGATCTTTGCCAGAGAGGGTTTTTCTTAAATATCAAAGACTTATTAAAAATACTTCACTTGCATATTTTTCTAAATTTACTTTTAAAGAATGTGAGGACCTGTGAAATTAACTGCAAAATATGAAGATAAATGGTGTTGTTGTTGTTTTTTACCATTTAAATGTACTTTTAAAGTCCTTTTGAGGATGAAATTGTGGTTTAAATATTTATTAATAACATTATTTCTATGTAGTTTCCATAAGTTGGGGACCTGTGAATAGAATTCTTATAGACATCACAAGCCATGCTATAAATAGGTCTCCCCTGCAAACCGTCATTGGTTCATTTCTTATGCATTAATGTATTCCAAGGTATTGATGGATTCTCTGTGAGAAAAGTCAAATTTCATAGTTTTCAGCCCACCCCCTTCTCATTATTTTAATGCTTATCTATGGCAGAGGGGGAAAATGGTATGGAGAGTAATCTGGAAAGAAAACAGCATAGTCTCAGACCACTGAAGAACAGCCAGTATCTGGTGGTTCGGCTGCTGGAGGTTAGAGATGGGAAGTTATCACTTCCCTTGGGATATCCTGTCTTTCCACTGAGTTCGCTCAGTGCAGGGAAGAGCCTGAAGGGATTTGTCAACTAGCCAGATCAACAGTTTAAATGACTGTGAACAAATGCTTGACTAGAACATTTATTTTACTGAAGTAATTTAATAAAAAATTGTCTAAGGTAATGCACTTGGTATGTTAAGATACTTTGTTCATGTTTCTAAGTTGATTTCCTTCCAGACATATTTTTTTCATGTAACTTTACATAGAAAATAAAGACCTTCCTAAACTCTTATCAATATAAAACTGTAAAATATAATTTACTTTGCAGAATTGTCACATAAATATACATATCAAAGTATAAGGTGATGAGCAAAGGCCCATTTATATGATGATGTTGAGTATAACATGAAATATTAAGTATTTTAATACTAACTATTATCTATTTCTTCTCTCTCATAGGTGAGTAACTGAAGGTTAAAATTGGAATTCCTGCATATGAAGTACCACATTATTTATTTTTATTAATGTCCTGTGGGTAAGTAAAGAAACAGACTTGTCCAAGCGCAGGATTGAGTGCTGATCATGAAAGACATGAATTAGTGGGATGGAGCACTCCATCTAAAAGCCACTCGAAATTAGAAAGGTATTGAGGGGGAAATATTTTCTTATTCTTTATTTTTGTGATTGTGCCATTCATAACATAAATAAATTAAGGTGGTTTATACTTAAACACCAGTGACCTGTTTTGACATAGCTATTGTCAGTAGATAATAGATAAAAGATAGTTTGAAAACATAAATGGAGATATGATTTTGACTATTTTAGCTACTAACAATAGTCAGTAAAGTCATGAAAAATAATATACATTAAAGTCAGAAATAAAGACTTTTTACTGATTGTTTTCTTAACCCTTAAAATTTAGATTTTTTTCATCTTGGAAATATGATGGACCTCATCTTTATCCAATATAATATCTAACATGGCACAGATAAAATACATTTAACTGTGGCTTAATGTAAAAAAGTTTTAGAGAGATGATGAATGAATTCTTCTTAAAATTCTTATTGAAAAAATTTTGTATTTATCATTATTAAAAGAGCTTTGGTAGAATTAAAAAGCTGTTTTATTTTCTCAGTCCCTTTTTAACAAATGCTGATTTGTTCAAGATATTAAAAGTATTTTTAAAAAGTAACTCTTCAAAATTTTTTTCAAAAGATATAACAGCTCTTACAGTATAGTACAAATGTCAGGAAAGTCTTTTCATTAAATATTAATTATATTCATGGAGGTTATTAGTGCACATTGAAATTTATGAGCTGGAAATCTACTTTAAAAATTTAAGTATTAGTTCCCTTAAGATTTGATTATAGCATTAATAAATTATATTATTTAAAGAATATATTCCAGATAATGTAGGATGAATGAGATTTCTGACATAATTGCATGATGCCATTTCGTAAGAAAGTTCTTCTCTTTTTCTCTGTCTCTCTCTGGTTTATTAACATTTATAAAATGTGATTTTGCTGGTTTTTGCTGCCAACTTTAAATGTAGTATGATGAATAAATATTTTAGATAAAAGTTTAAATAACTTTTTTTATATTGTTACTTTATTGAATATATTGTAATACATGGAAGTGGATGGAGGGAAAATATTTTTTTTACCATTTCTGGGTTTACATTTGTGACATGCTGTTTCTTGTTATCATTAACTGTCTTTAACTTGAAAAGAAGCAGACAGTGACCCAGTAGCTCAGCTAGTGAAAGTGCTGTCCTGATTCCCCAATGTCGCGGGTTAAATTCTCTCTGTCGGGGCACATGCAAGCATCAGCCAATGAATGCATGTGAAACTTATTTGTAAAGGTCATAGGACTTACTTTAACAAAAACGTGTATTAGTGCTGTTATACCTCTTCTTCTGACATAGTGATTTTTGTCCACAAAATATTTAATTAGAACAATATCAACAACATATTCCATGTCATCAGACTAGGTCAATGGCGCTTGTTTTGGAAGCAATGAACATACAATGAATGACTGCGGGATCCTTCCCAATAGGGAAGCAGTCTCTGAATTGGGCATAGCATTCTCTCTCTTTTTTCAAATTTTATTTTTATTGTGTATGCTATTACAGTTGTTCATGCTTTTTCTCCCTTTCCCCACTCCACCCGTTCTCAATGGAGCAAAGTTATTGGGTTATGTCATATGAGGTTAAGCTGTTTCAAAATCCTATTTATTTGCTAAGTCTGCTAACATACCTAGTAACAATTAAAAAGGGTTTGTTTGGGTGATGAATACACTTATTTTGAAATTTTTATCATTTTAATGTTATCACAATATTTACTCATAAATATGATAAAAGTATCAATATCAGATGAATTAGCATATATTTTGAGTATACTTTAAAAAACTAAGTGTTGGAATCGAACTCTTTTTGTTATTTGAGAATGAGTTCCTGGGCATTGTGTGTTTAATTATACATGTGTAGATTTAATTTACTCTTAAGATTGACAAAGAAACAGCAATAAAATTTTATTAAGCACTATAAAACTGAAGAGTATGACCACTGTGTAATATCAATAGAAGTACAATGCTTGATATATAGGACAATATTAAAAAGGAGATTATCCTATAAGATGATATGACATTCCTTGCTGAGGAAATACATGATAAGACTTTGACTGCAGAGACCATGTTGCCTTTATGAAAAGAACACTTTGGAGAAAAGAATTACTTTAAGCACATGTTTTTAAAAGAAAACTTAAAATCGAAAGTAATAATCAGGAGAATTTAAATTCCTAAAATATTTTTATTTATTGGAAACACAATTTTCATTTCAAATGCACTTGACTTGTCAGTTAGAATCTTAGGATAATACCAACCAATTGAATGTTCTTTATGTTTTGAGAATAGACAGCACTCGTAGTTTAAATGTTCAGTTGGTCAATAAACTATAGTTGATAAAATAATTTAGGTTGATTATATCATTAGATAATGTCACTAAAATTAGTAAGGTATTTTTATAGATAAACATTATCAAAAATCCAATTTATATTATTTTCAAATTTGAAATAAATGAAATAATATTCCATCACTCTCAAGCATATGGTTTAATTTATAAATATTTCACATTTCTTCAGAGTTTGATTCTTTGAAGTAAAATCTAGAGGATTCTGCTGTATATGAGGGGACTCCTAAAAAACAGAATTTATTTACAAAAAATGTGTATTTATTCTTAGATGTTTCAGCTTCAATCACCTTCAAAGTACTTTCCATTTGATGCAATACACCTATCAAGACATTTTTTTCCACTGCTCAAGAAGTTTTTGAACTCATCAATTTTTATGCCTTTTAGTGCTTCTGTTGTTTTTGTTTCATTTCTTCCACCTCAGCAAAATATTTCCCTTTGAGGACTTTTTTCATCAGGGAAACAGACAAAAATCATCGACTGGGCAAGAATCAGGTGAATAGGGAGAGTAGATCACGTTGGTTTTGGTCAAAAGCTACTGAACACTCAGCATGGTGAGGGTAGGTGCACTTGTAAATCACCCATCATGAAATGGACAAACACACTGAAAGAGACTTCAAAAAAAATTCACTGAAGCCAAACATAGCCTCTTACAACAATGCCAGCTGGTACACTGATACAGATGGGTTCCTAGAATACTCACCTAGCGGGGGAAGCCTGTCAAGGGGACTCACCTTCCATAAGATAATTCTGTTTGAGGAGTCCTCCCTCATATCTAGAGATAACATATAAGAGATTTTTTTCTTGAAAATATTTCTAATTCAGTCTCCCTCTCTAAATCTTTCTTTTATATGTCTTGTGAAAGGCGACTCAGCTAATTATAATAGAATAGCTGCATACCAAAGATAACATTTCTTAGTCAAGCATCTTGGTTCTTATATAGTTAAGGGAATCAGAATTTCAGTTAAGGAAATCAGAAATTTGGGCATCAAAAGAACCTTTATATAAGGTTTTTCTATGTATTATCATGCAGTTGTATAAACCTTTGAGTTACAAAATGCTTCTACACAGACCCTTTGAGTATCTATATATTAGTAAAATAAGATTGAAATAAATAAAATTAATATAAAAAATGAAATATACCAAATTAGAAAGAAGAATAGGCTTGCTTTCTCTCACAAATTCACACATAAATGTATAGAGAAATATTTTTTAGTTAAAATAAAAAGTACATTGAATTAAACATAAGTTTTTAAAAAACATTTATATTATTTCTGTTTTCAATAACATTGCATATTTTTATTTTAAATAGTTATTAACATATTTTTGACATATTTGTTTAATAAATAATATTTTTTAGAGTTCTAGGTATTGTTCAGTGAAAAATACTAGTCACTAAATCTATATTTATAACCTCATATATCTGATTCTTATAAGATTCCTAAATTCTCAGCAGGAGAGTAAGATAATGTAAGTGACAGTATATTACTTATCACATAGGTATGTGACCAAATGATTAGAAGGTCAAATCCAAAGAACCATCATCCATATATTAATATTGTCAAGTGGGTGCTTCTTCATTACTAAAAGCACTAATTACCTGTCTGAAAGTAATAATAATTTTCATTTGTAAAGTACTTTATGCTCTTCAAAGTAATTTTGCATGTATTATCTCATTTGGTCTTGAAAGAGGGAGGCTGCACATTAAATTGTCATTGGAGTAAGGAGGCAGAGTATTCAGCCAGAACTACTGTCCCCTGAAACCAAAGTGTATACACATGTAGAGACCTGTTTAAAATGAAGGTAGGACAGAAGAACATCCCCAGTTACATTAAGATCAAGATTTCTGGGAATATGACTATTCTACTCTTCATGAACTTTGTATGATTTTTTAAAAAATATTTTATTTATTTATTTTTAGACAGAAAGAGAGAGAAACATCAACGTGTGGTTGCCTTTTGCATGCACCCACCCACACTGGGGACCAAGCCTGCAACCCAGGCATGTGCCCTGATGAGGAATTGAACCAGCGACACTTTGGCTTACAGGCTGGCACTCAATCCACTGAGCCACACCAGCTAGGGCTGTTTTTCTCAAGTTAGTTACTGTCAGACAAAATTCAGGTCCTGGCTAGGTTGCTCAGTAACTAACAGTAAGTAACATCTGGATGATGCATCAAGGTTGCAGGTTCGATATTGAGTCAGGGCATGTATGAACAACAACCAATGAAGACCTAAATCAGGGAAACAATAAATCCATGTTTCTCTCTCTCTCTCTCTCTCTCTCTCTCTCTCTCTTTCAGAGTAATCAATAAATAAATTATTAAGAAAAGAACAAAATTTAGACAATTTATTCTGATAGACCAGATCCCATAATTTAATTGTCATTTAAATATTTAGTAGACAGATATTTATATGGAAATATTATACAGTTCATTATTTAAATCCAAAATATATTGTATATCCCTTTATCCAAAATCTTTAAAAAAGGGTTATAGTAACTGAATATTGTTAAAGATCAGAAGCTAAATTTTGGAATATTTTCTAATTGGAAAGTAATAAACTAAATCTTATGTTGCTAAGAAAAATGCTCCTATCCTAAATGTGGATTTCATTTTAAACATGTGTAAAAGCCATTTTATCTATGAAACGGTTGGGCACATGGTTAATCATGCTGCCTACTTTTTAAGTTTCTAGTTTATTATAACAAACAGTGTGGCAGAAAATCTCAGGAACAGGCAAGGGCTGTGTACTTGACTGAAGGATAATGTCTCTCTTGGGGCCTTTTGAATAAAGAGAGGTAAAACCTCAGCATAAAACCTCTAGCAGTGAAAGGTTTTAAAATAAGCATCAATTGGACTTCCTCTGGCTCAAGTTTTTGAAACAAAATGTGCAAATCATTTTCCTTATCTATTTTTGACAGCTTCAGATTAAATAACATTAGATAAAATTGTAAAGTTTTATTTCAGTTGTTTTATTGACCTTCCAAAAAGGAAAAATATTGTGAAAACAGTTTCTGGATCAATACTTTGGGTTAAGTGCATAACAATTTAACTATTATTTCTCATTTTCTAAGCTGTGGTTTAGAACAAGAGCGTAAGTAGAAAACTTCAGATACAATTTTACTTCTTCCCACGGCACACTGCCATCCCTAAGCAGCTCTTTTCATAGGACCCTAGGGATGTTAGAGGTTTCTGTCATTCATTATGTTATGTTTACTTGTTGAATAAATCCTCCCTCTCTAGCTCACTACTATCCTTCTACAAGCATTCATTTGATAAACTTTGAAAACCATAAAAGTAATATTAATAGGCTTTGATAATTCTTTACAAAGCCTAGCCAGGTGTTTGAGTTTGGAAGATAACTAGAAGTAATGAGAACTTTGATTTTTTTAACCCAAAAATAAATTAGAGTGGGTAAATCCCTATTATCACTTGTCATTTACCAAAGACAAAAATAGTACCTGAAAGGCAGTATTAGTCTCAAGTCATACAATGGTTATAACAAGCAGGAGTCTTGCCAGCAAAACCAGACAAGCCTCCACAGAACGAGGGAAATCCAGGCAACCATAATGGAGTTGCCATGTGAACCATTAAAGAAAAACACTCCTGGAGTGCTTTTCTTAAGTCTGGTTCAGAGCTTTGTGGATTCAAGAACATGCCATAAAACTAAAATATTTGGAGAATTAAGTTCTAACTGAATGAGAATTCAGTGGCTTCCCACTCCATTCTCCGCCTTTCCACACAGGGGTACTTCTCTAGGACTTTTCCCTAGAGAAGTTAACCCTTCCAAGAGAAGGGTTTCCCTTGGAACTGACCCTTCGGTCAACAGTTAAGAGTAAATGATTCTTTGCTATTCCAGTGACTTCACAAACATACTTCTACCTTTCTTCCTCAAATTTAATGCCATAAAAATCACTTGCAAATGAAAATGCCTATTTAGAAATAGCAGTAACATTTTATTAACTACCAAAGGCCAATTTGCTACTTGCTTTGACTGCATTATAGTCAGCCTCCCAGGAGCCAAACAGAGAGACAAATAATAGTGTCTCAAAGCAGTTAATTAAAAGCCAGAAGTCATCTAACTAGTTAGTGATGAGAAAGAAATTAAAATCCAGATTTGTCTCATTCCAAAGTCCACGATTTTTCCTACATTTGTGTTACACAACACAGAAGCTTAGACTGTTCATTGTTAATGTGAATAGATTTGGTTAGTGTATATGTGCTTGTGTATGTTTTATAAACACAACTTTTCAAATTTTTCAAAAGTTGTCATTGTCATTGGTATTGAGGTATGTTGAATAAAATCGATAGTATTAAATGATTACATGTAAGTTTAAATCAGGGATCATTTAACACTTGTTATTAGAAATAAAATAGAATCTTCAGAAGAGTTGAAAAATATAAACTTATCTGATACAAAGGAAATTTCTTTAATAATAAATAAATCAGAATTTGTAGAAAGGTAACCAGATTTATAGTAAACATACTTTAAAAATACAGTTATATGTTTGAATAGACTATACATCTAAAAACTAAGTCAGACAATAATGTGAAAGAAATACAACAGTTGAACTCTTCACTCTCAGAGGGTAAGAGATTTGGGAACATTAACTTCTGACGAAGTTAAGTACTTCCACTTTACATTGCCTTTAGAATTCTGAAGTTTGTTTTCTATTTATATTTTTTATTGGTGTTTGTATGTGAGAAAAAAAGTATCACTACAGCTCCTTGGATTTTTATTGATATTGCATTTTATACATACATTAGTTTGTTACAAAATCACCTTAGTTATATTTTAATCACTTCGTGATATATTGATGTTTAATAGGATTTGAATTTCTATTACATGACATGGAGAAATTTTGTTTAAATTGTCAAGATATATAACAATTTATAATGAGGAACCCATTATTGAAATCGGTATAGTGCATGTAACTAGATATGGTAAAAAAAGTTGCATCTCTGAAAACGTAATTAACTTATATCATAATATAAAAAGAGCAGAGTATAAGAATATAAAAGGATTAATTAATTTCAGTGTAATTCACACATCAAAAATATCTACAAAACAAGTACAGTATTGTTAGCTTTCCCCATATATTGCTAAAGAAAAAAACAAAGAAGGAATTTAAATATTCAAAGTATAAAACAAGACATTTGAACAATAACATTTTTCTATTTATACTAGATATGACAGAAGAGTATTTTAAACAGTTTTAACTACAGTAAGAGCTACAATAAGTCTATAACTCACAAAGAATTTCAAAATTGAGTTTGACTCTATATTGAATATTTATAATTATAAAATGATTCCAAAGAACTTGTGTTTTTCTGAAAAACATGTAAATATACAAAATTATATTTGTGTACTCGACTTAATGATATATTTCTATAAATTACTGTAAATAGTTTAGTAATTTCTATCATAAAATATATTTTCCTAAGTATCTAGAAATTGTCTTTTCACTTTGTGTGAGTTGCTTTAGTTTTTTTATTCTTCTTTTGACAAAGTCAGGTTTCTGGAATATTTGCTGCTGATGATTTAGTAAATTTATTTTATTCATTTATCATGATGCGTAATTGAAAATGAATGGAAATATATTCCTAATTAATTTCAATTCAACAGATACTTATCAAGCAGGTATTAGAATATAAACTATAGTGGATGCAACAGAGATGCTAGTTCAGTGTTTTACATAAATAATTTCACTTTGGTTTTATTCATTAGAATTATGAAATTTAACCAAAATGCATATTTCTATAATATTATGAAAATCAATCCTCTTATTTCAACATTTGAAAAATCCTCATTCAGAATGGTCTATCGTATAGCACAACTATTATTCATTTATGCATTTTTCTATTTTTTTGGCAAAACTCCAAAACATCGTATTTTAAATATATTAAGATTAATTACAGCATTGTGTTTAAACCAAATGTAAATAATCTTTTGGCATTTTATACAGCACAATTGCTTTCTGAATTTTCTCTCATATATCCCCATGAACTCCCACATAATTCATATTCATATTTATTCATTACATGAATGTTCAGTAACTGCCTCCTGTGACCATACAGCGTTTTCACCAAATAAGGATGAAAGGCAAACAAAATTTTAAATTAGAACTTGGTAAGAGATATAACAGAAATAATAACCGGACTAAAATTATTTACAGTCTATAATTTGATGATAAATAAAATGCTTCATGAAAATGTGGTGCATTGATTTAAATGAAAACATCAGATATAATTTTTTGTTGTATTTAGCAAATCAAGTATCTCATTATGAATGTGTTCATTCATAGAGAAGGCTGAATTTAATCTGGATGCATAGATAATAAAAATTAGGCAACCTAATCTGTGAACAGGAACTATTGTAGAATTAATAAAATACATGAAAAAGTCTTTAATTTGTAGAGTAATTACTTAACATCGAAAAATGTTCTTAGTGTGCTTGTTTAATCTTTGCTACTACATAGTATAATTGGATACTTGATATACTATATTGTGGGACAAAATAAAATGCTTGTATCAAATTATTTCCAAATATTGTTGTTATATACTATTTTACTTATAGTTGATTTAATTTATTACATCAAATGTTTATATGATAATATCTTCTACAAAACACAGATATTTCTATGGTTTATATTTAGATCGGGTTCTGAATTTTTAGCAGTTTTTTTAAATTTACTAATTCTAGTTTACTATAATTTTAGATATTTAAAGTAAACTAGGTTAAAAATAATATGAAAAAAAATTTACTTGGTAGCCTCATTCAGAATATTCCTAAGTTTTTTTCTTCTTTTTCTATAGTAGCTGTTTAAATGAAGTAATGTGTTCACAAAGCATTCCTTGGAATTTTAAGTAACTGGACAAAAAATACTAGAATTTACAATACTTAGGGTAGATGGTGCTTTACTATCTAGTTGAGTCATCATTGAGTCAATATTTATATTGTCCATGTTAATTTACCCAACATTGTCTTAAATCAATAATTTTACACATTGTCCGAATATCTTCTCTTTGACCTTAGAAAAAACAATTTTACTCATTTAAAACCAAAATAATATATTATAGGTCTACTTTCTTATAGAACAAAATGCAAAAAGGCCACCACATACTTTTGTTTTAAATCTATAAAATTAAAATTTATTATCTGGCATTTTTTGTTTCCTAATAATTGCTCAGTCCCTTTGGAAGTGTACAAGATGATAATTGAAAATTTTTAATGGCCAGGGGTGTCCAACCTGCTGCCTGTAGGTTGCATGCAGCCTAAGATGGCTGTGAATGCAGCCCAACACAAAATTGTATATTTACCTAAAACATTATGATATTTGGGGAGGATTATGTGTTGCAGTGTATTTAATGTGTGGCCCAAAACAGCTCTTCTTCTTCCAGTGTGGCGCAGAGACGCCAAATGGCTTTACATTCCTGGAAACTAATACTTGTGACTAATATATTCAAAGTTATTAGCTCTAATTCAGGTTATTTACCATTGGAACAGAAGTTAACTTGAAAGCAAGAGAGAAACTCTGTAAAGAAACCTCATTAAGTGTCTAATGAATTCTATAATGATCATACTGACAATCCCATACAATTACACAAATGAAGTAAATTATTATAACTGAATATTTTAAATTCACCAGTATTTTGTTAATAGAATAGGTCAGTATATTATTTTGAAAATCCAAACACACATTGTAGTATATTTTTCTGCACAGCATTTCCCTCTTCTTTTTATTAACTAAGCCTAAAATATGTTCTTTCTGTTCTTAATTTACTTAGTAAAATTATTTCACTAACTTAATCTAAGCCCTCAGTAGTAAAGTAAGTCTAACTCCTGCCCTTCACAGTTAAGAAGAAATGGAACTTAGTTGGTCTATCAGAAATTTTTATTTAATATATGAGTATGGAATTGCAGTAAATTATGTTATGCTTAAGCTATATTATTCTGTTTATTTAAGACAGCACTAATAAGCAGCCGGAAAAATTTTAATAATATTTGTGAGAAAACTGAAAAATATTTTACTTTTCTCTGTATAGACAATAAAAGTATTAATGTTTTTAAAGATACTTCAAAATAAAGGTAACACTCTGTAAATGAGAATGTCATTATGCAGACAGTAATATATAACTATGTAAGTTTGGCAAATGTATGTAAATATATTAGGTAGAATCATGTGACTTTGCCAATATTTAACTATTTCTGAAGTGCAAAAACCGTATTTTCAGATAGTTTCATGTAATATATTCTGTCAGGGAAACAGATTACTTAGAAAATCATAGTATATATCAAGGTGAATGCATAGTACTGCTTATAAAGTATGATTTTTTATGAAATTGGGTAAGAACTCTAATCTAAGTACAAATAATGAAACTGGAATGTTGTTACTAATCAAAATCTAAGATCTCTATTTTCATTATTTTATTTTACCTTATTTTATTTTTATTTTTGTAAGATTTTATTTAATTATTTTTAGAGAGGGGAAGGGAGAGAGAAAGAGAGGGGGAGAAACATCAATGTGTGTTGCTTCTCCCACACCACACTGGGAACCTGGCCCACAACCAGAAATGTGCCCTGACTGGGAATACCAACCAACAACCTGAACCCAGTGACACTTTGGTTTTCAGGCTGGCATTCAATCCACTGAACCACACCAGCAAGGGCTACTTTAATTTATTTTTAATTCTCACCCAAGGATATGTTTATTGATTTGAGAGAGAGAGAGAGAGAGAGAACACTGATGTGAGATAGAAACCTCCATCATTTACCTTCCACATTGGCCCAGCTGGGGCTCAAATCCACATCCTAGTTATATACTGTGACTGAGAATCGAACCTGTGACCTCTTTGGTGTAGGGGACATGCTCTAACCAACTGAACCACACAGCCAGATCTAAGACCTCAGTTTTTATAGATGGACATTTATTTTGCTTGTATAACATCAAATACATATGGAATCTTTGACAATTCTTATTTATGAGTATTCCTAGTTTTAGTAACTGTATTAAATTATTTATTAAGTATATTGAATTCATTCAAATCAATAAAAAATAGCATACTTAGTGGTGAATTTTCTAATCTGCTACAGAAATGTGTGTTTATGTAAGAGAGTGTTTATGTTGCTCTTGTTTATTCTATAGAGTTATGAAGTTCCAGTGTTATAGTACATGTAAAAACTCTTTGTTCTATTTTTTTTTTTTTTTTAGGATTGGATTTTTGACATTTAATTCCTTCCTATTTTAGGGATTCCTATTCCTATTCCTTCATATTTTAGGATTTATTTTGGCCTATAATGTTCAATTGGGTTCTAAATTTTTTTAACTTTCATTTAAAAAATAGTTATAATTAAATAATTTATTTACCAATTTGTGGGGGGGCTCCACCCACAGAGCCCCCCTGGTCACCACAGATGAAAATAATGGTACCGAGACATGATCTGTTTTGGGAGTAAAGGTGGCCGATCTCTCAAAGGAGAAGGGCCAAGAGCCTTTTTCTCAATGGGCTTTTATTAGGTATGCAACACACAGGGATACAGGTAAAGCTCATTAATCATTGCCAGGCAGTAAGGATCAAACAATAGATAACAAAGAACTCCAAGGGCCTATTTTGAGTCAGGGTCAGATAGCTAAAGAACTATAAAACTATAAGGAACAAACTCACTTCTTGCTTGGACCCTTATTTAATTGAGAGCATTCTAAACAAAGCAGGTTTCACAGGATTTTATATATTCTTTCTTAGGCCTGATTGCCCTAGGGAACCCGCCCTTTCCAGCACAGGGTGGTACCCCCTACCAGCATTGTCTCAGGCTTAAGGCATTGTGTCAGGTTTAAGTCAGGCAGGGGAAGTAAGGCAGCCAAGAGATTAGGAGACTTCTTGCACGCTATGTCAGAATAGCTGGGGGGAGAGGGTCCATCACCCCCTCTTTGCTGCAGCCCCCTGAGTTCTTCCTTGAGGGCCTCCCAAGTAATCATGTCTGGCTTAGGTTCTCCCCCCCCAGGGGTCTTACCCATCATTGACTAACCGACCAAGCACTGGGGCCAGAGATGGATGAAGCAGGAATGGCACTCCTGCCAGAGAGTTAAGCTTTGTCTTCTTAGTGGCTCATAGTCCGAAGGTTGCTCACTCAGTCTTAGACATGGGGGTTTTACAGCTCCTGAAACCAGGCAGAGCAGTTCCCAACACCAATTATTTCTGTCATCTACTTTGCTCATCTCTCAGCAAACATGGTGCTTAAATCCCTTCACTTAATAAATATTCTCAAAGTTTTTATGATCTAAATTTTTATCCATTTCCATTGATAAACTGCAAAATATATTATGACATATTCTGTTATCTCCAGACATAACTTGAAAATTACAGAGACAGAATTATAGAAGCAAAATTTTTTTAAACCTATTTTATTGATTATGCTATCACAGTTATCCCAATTTCTCTCCTTTTGCCCACTCTGCCTGGTACTTCCCTTCCCTACTTCAGTCCCCCATTTATTTTATGTCCATGGGTCATGCATATAAGTTTCCATTTCCTATACTATTCTTAACATCCCCCTGTCTATTTCATACCTACCGATTCTACTTAATCCTTGTACTTTTCCCTCATTTTCCCCCCTTCCTCCTCCTAGCTGGTAAGCCTCTCTTTGATCGCCATATCTGTCATCCTGTTCCTGTCTAGTTGTTTACTTACTTTATTTTTTCAGATTCAGTTGTTGATAGTTGTGAATTTGTTGCCATTTTAATGTTTATAGTTTTGATCTTCTTCTTTTTCTTAAATAAATCCCTTTAGCATTTCACATAATAAGGACTTGGTAACAATGAACTCTTTTATCTTTACTTTGTCTGGAAGTACTTTATCTGCCCTTTCATTCTAAATGATAGCTTTGCTGGATAGAGTAATCTTGGTTGTAGTTTCTTGCTTTTCATCACTTTGAGTACTTCTTGCCAGTCCCTTCTTGCCTGTAAAGATTTTTTTGTTTTTTTGAGAAATCAGCTGGATTTCTTATAGGAATGCCTTTGTAGGTAATTCTCTGCTTTTCTCTTGCTGCTTTTAAAATTCTCTCTTTATCTTTAACCTTTGGCATTTTAATTATGATGTGTCTTGGTGTGGTCCTCTTTGGATCTAAATTGTTTGGAACTCTCTGTGATTCCTGAACCCATATGTCTATTTCCTTTGTCAAATTAGGGAAGTTTTTCTTTTCATTATTTTTTCAAACAGGTTTTCCATTTTTTTCTCTTCCTCTTGTCCTTCTGGCATACCTATGATTTGGCTGTTAGTACACTTGGAGATGTCCCAGAGGCTCCTTATACTATCCTCAGTTGTTTCTTTTAAAAAAATTTTTTTTTCTTTTTGCTGTCCTGGCTGAATGCTTTTTTCTTTCTTATGTTCCAAGTCATTGATTTGAATCCCAACTTCCTCCCCTCTACTGTTGGTTTCCTGTAGATTTTTCTTTATTTCACTTAATGCAAACTTCATTTCTTTCTTTATGTTGTTGCCATACTCAACACGTTCTTTGAGCATTCTGATCACCAGTGTTTTGTACTCTGCATCTGACAGATTGATTATCTCCATTTTGGTTAGTTCTTTTTCTGGGGTGTTTTTCTGTTCTTTCATTTAGGACATATTTCTTTGCCTTTTCAATATGGCAGCCTCCCTGTGTTTGTTTCTGTGTATTAGATAGAGAAGCTTTTGCTCTCCTTCTTAGTAGCATGAACTATGTTAGAAAAGGCACCAATAAATTGTGTGGGGTGGAGACTTAGGAAATCACCTGGGTGGGGCAACCCACTTCACTTCTTTGTGGCTATATATCAGGGAGGGCTTGGAGAGGGAGCAATGCTGCTACCTAGCTTCTGGAGCCTTGCCCAGCACTCACCCCATTTCCAGTCACTTCACCCACTCCCCATATGTGACCGATGCCCTGTCCAGCTGTTGCCCTGTTATTGAATCTCAGAGTGGGTGGGTTTTCATATATTCTAAGTCCATGTGAGCCCTTTATGCAAAGGTGCATGAAAATCTGGCAGTTTCTTTCACTGCCCCAATCTCCACTGGTTTTTATAGCCAGAGTTATGTGGGTTTATCTTCCTGAGGCTGGAACCCTAGGATGTATGGTTTGGCCTGGGGCTGGGATCACTCACTCCCAATGTATCCCTCCTGATGATTTTTATCCACAACACATGAATGCGGAACCACTCATGACAGTTCCTCGGCCACCACTGCCTCGTCATGCCACAGTGTTTCTCCATGCTTCTTGCTGGTCTTCCCATCTCTATCCCTCCAACCCATCTGGATGAATGTGGCTTCTTTAAATCCTTGATTGGTAGGCTTCCATATAGCTCAATTTTCTAATGGATCTGATTGTTATTTGTTTTGAAGTCTAATTGTAATTCTTTCTGTGGCTGTGCAAGGAGACAAAGCTTGTCTACCTATGCCTCCATCTTGATCAGAACTCCATTTCGAGACAAAAATCTTGATTTAAATGGGTCACTAGACACAAATAATATAAAGTGAGCAGACTTCAATCAATTATGTTATCAATATTACAAACTTTTTTGTTCTTTTTTATAAGGTTGTCATCAAACTACTAAAATAAATGTGCACATATATCTATAATGAAATTATTTGAAGCAATTAATTAAGACCATGGACAAAAAACTTTGTGTTATCATATATATTATATCATCTCAACTTGCAGTATCCTCCTTTGGTCTAATGCTCATTGTGAAAATATAAAAACAAAACAAGTTACAAAACAATATCCCATATGGGATTAGAAAATAAATATGCCTACTCATGCAAAAGCAGAGAAACCACATTTTGTCACCACTATAGCAGTTTTATTTATCTTGATATTTTGAAATAATTCTCAGATATTTTACATAGAAGGAACTCAAAGTCTAGAAGAAATCCTGAGACCTTAAGGTGACCTTTAAAGAAAAACATTCTCTAACTATAGAGTTGGAAGAATTATTGGGTCAACATGAATGCCATTTTCTTTTCCTGGTAATTTATAGGTTTTTCTCCTACTGGTCAATATCTCTCACTACTATATCAGAAATTTGTCATGTTAGCATTCTCAATCCCTTTGTCAGAAGGTCAGCATTTGCCATCAACTCTCCTAAGATTTGGGGAATTAGGTAATCAAAAACTAGCCCATAATGAGAAAAGTCGGCAAGTATTGCTCTGATAATGGCTGTTGGAATCTCAAGTTTTTTGTTTTCCCCTCTTGACCAACCACATAAGACAGCTATAACTTAAACAATTTATCGTGAATGCTTTAAACCAATTCGAAATGCTTATGTCAACATATGACACCAATTATTTTGAGTTATACTCGAGGAAAGTGGAATTCTGTAGGTCATTTTTAAAATCCCCAAGGCTCTAGATGATCACTTGACACCACCAAGTATATTTTGTAATAATGAAGAAGGAGTGGATAAGTGAGAATGACCTGGATGTGGGATTTTATTCAAATATCGATTGTGTCATATTCTGGTGTTAGCTGGCATCATGTTTTGCTTCCAAGTGGAAATTTAAATAATAATTATTAAAAATATGAGAGCTAATATACAAATATATTTAATTATAATACATAAATGTGATGGTGCTCACAGTCCATCAGATATTATTCTTAGTGTTTCACATGTATTACTTCAGTCAATCCTCATATATACTAAGGTAAGTGCTATTATCATTGCCATCTTTTATGTAAGGAAACAGACACAGAGAGTTAAACACTATTTTATCTCAAGGAATCTAACTACAGAACCTACCCTGTCCACATCTGTCATGGAAGCTAATTTTATCTCTTTTGTAAATAACTCATCTACTTCAGCATTATCTGCTCTACTATCTGTCCCTTCTGCTGACTGTGGAGCAGTTCCTCAAAGTCAGACTGCTAACAGAGACAAAATGTGTCAATTTAATGACCCTGATGTTATGTAAAATGCTATCCAACTTCGAAAAACAAAAAAAAGGCACATTCCGAGATTCCCATATGTTAATATTTTATTTTTTCCCATACATTCACAAAATTTAAACTTCATTAAATATTACAGTGATTTTTTAAAAGTTTTTATATATTTTTAGCCCTGGCTGGTGTAGCTCAGTGGATTGAGCATGGGCCTGCGAACCAAAGCATTGTGGTTCAGTTTCCAGTCAGTGCACATGCCTGGGTTGCAGGCCAGTTCCCAGCAGGGGATGCACAAGAGGCAATTATACATTGATATTTCTCTCCCTCTCTCCTTCCCCTCCCCTCCAGAGATAGGTAGATAGGTAGATAGGTAGATAGGTAGATAGATAGATAGATAGATAGATAGATAGATCTAAAAAAAAGAAATGTAAAATAATACATTTGTTAAAAAGGTTTTTATATATTTTTAATTTTTATATTTTTAAGATTTTATTATTTTGAGAAAGAGGAGAAAGGAGGGAGAAAGAGAGGGAGAATAATATCAATGTGTTGTTGCCTCTCAATTGGCCCTAACTGGGGACCTGGCCCACAACCCAGGCATGTGCCCTGACTGGGAATCAAACCAGTGACCCTTTGGTTCGCAGCCTGCGCTCAATCTCCTGAGCTACATTAGCCAGGGCTATGGTGAATGTTTTAAAAACAACAAATATAATGCAAATACCAAAAACTAAAATAAAACAAAAATATTTTGTAGAGAATATCCCTCTGTACTTAAAATTTTGCTCACTAACATTCAAAGTATTTGGATGTTAGGTATTGCTAGGAGGATATTTAGTTTTACTTAGCACAGAGATGAGAGAACCTGCACTATAGCCTTTTAATATGTATATAATAAATGCAGGATTGCAGAAGAAATGCATGCAAATATGTGCATACATATTACCATCTTTAATATCAAAATTAGTGTGTGACTATGATCAGTCTTCATAAAATCAGATCATATTTTCAACCCACTTAGTCTTATGTTCCTGGTAAAATCCTACAGTTTTGTTTCTCAATAGCCACCATCTTTCCCCTCCTTGTATATCTAGTTTACTAGATACATTTCCAAGTTCACATTCCACCATTCCTGGTTCCCTGCAAGGTAGCATCAAAGCTCTATTTGTAGTTCCCTTTATCTTTGACTCTTTAGTCTTCCTTTATCTTTTACTCATCCCTGCTTTCACACAGGATGCTCTTTGCCAATAATGTCTTTTTTGTGTGTTGAAATGATGAAATGCTGGAACTTTAAGATCCTGTATGAAACTTTTTTCTCATGTCCTTCATTTTCTGCTTTCTACACCTTGCTGGTTAGCATAATGCACTTCTTAAACTGAACTGAACTTACTGGCTGTGTGATCTAGAGTTTTTTTTTTTTTTGGATGTAAATTGGAAATAACAATAGTGCTAGGGCCAGAGTCCTGCAAGGAAACAGATAGGAAAATGTGAGTAATTAAATTGTGTTTGAGAAGAATTTAATAAAGGGTTTATTCATAAATGTGGGAGGGATGTTGTAATACAAGAATAGTGCAGTGCAATGTTAGTAACAACAGGAGGTTCTGACCATACCCTCACCCAAAATGGCTAGAAGGAGTAAGATTCATGGAAAGGAATAAGGAAAAAAAGAAAAGAAAAGAAAAGGAGTTGTGTGGGAAAGACTGTTTGGGAGAAACTCTGATTTTTGTTTGAGGGACTTAGTGTATTTAGCAAGGCATTTAAAATAGCTCTTCTGTCAGACTGGTCAGGTATGCCTAATGCTGCAGAGTTCTTATTAGGCTGCATGATACCTTTGAGCATATCAGAAGAAACTTCGTCCATTTAAGTGGCAGATGCACTGTGACTTGGTGAGTGGAGCACGAGGTGGATTTCAGCCCCAATGAAACCACTGCCAGATTTCCTTGTGTAATGAATGGCCAACCCAGTCATACAGGAAAGCCCAGAATTCAGAGATTCCTCACTTCATGGCTGCATGGCATATTGTGCTTCCTCTACAAATCCATTTTATTTTCTGTAACACAGGGTAATTGTAGTACCTACCTTATTGGATCCTTGTTAGAAGTGAATGAAAGAATGGATATATATATATATATATATATATATATATATATATATATATATATAATTCTTAGGGAAGTGCTGGCATGCGTTAAGCACTGTATACACTATTTTACATTTGAAATGTGTCTAAATCTTTTGCCAGCACCCATTGTAAGCTTTATTTCTAATCTAGACTGTAAAAATAAGTACTTATCTAGCCTCTTCTTTGAGTCTTTTCCTACTTTTAACCTTAATTCCCAACACAAAGAAACAATATACCTACTACATCTATTTATTAGTATTTATTATTATATCTACATTTCTAGAAAATGCATCTTCTAATGTAGATATTTTGCAAATTTCCACCAGCTTTTAAAACATCTGAATTAATTAGCTTGATATGTGAAAGTACTTAGACTGTCTTGAGAATAAATACATATCATTCTAAGTTAACCTAAGTATATAGAACATGTTGGCAGCTTGTCCCCTTCCACTTGATCCACTATTCCATTTGCACACTCCTGCTTTCTGATATAGCTGCACTCGCTCCTCTGGGTTCTCAGTGTGAAGCTCTCCTCCCCTGCAGATCCCAGTTAGCAGTTCTGTTCTCCCTGTGGACTTCAACTTCACAGTTCCTTTCCCAGACCTTTTATCATCAAGACCACTCTCTTCCATTTTTATACCGTTGTGCTGTCATTCATAGTAGAATCTCACAACAAGGATATGCCATTTTCATCAGCCTGGAAGATAAAATAAAACTTCCAGATCAGCAGTACCTGTAGGATTGAAAGTCTGCATTTATGAGCTATATAAAGCTTTATGAGGCATATAAATCTGCCAGAGGAAATGCACCTGTGGAAACTAAGCAAGAGCTCCTATTCAAAAAGCTGTGACTTGGAAGCCAAAGGCTTAAGATAAACAAATAGAAATTGAATTTTTGGATATTGACTTTCTACAAAATGCTATAAAATATTTCTACCCCTCAAAAGTAAATTGTTGAACTGCAGAGATTACTCAATTATTACCTTCACTCTTTTAGAAATCTCGTTATTTACAAGTCCCTTTATTGCTCACAAAGTCTAATTCTGATTAACACCAAAGTTTGAAGATTAAAAAAGCTCATTACAAATATATTAAAAACCTAACTGTGTATTTAGCACATGCCTTCCGTTTTGTAACTGTTTTGCTTGCTCTTGTCCTGCTGATATTGAACTGATATAAGCAGTATTTTACCATATGAAAAAAGGCTTTGATTTTCTTCTGCCACTTAACTTCTTGGAAAAAAATGACATGTTCGTGCCAGGATTTATTATAAAATAGTCTTCTGAAAACATATTTTACTTTAACAACACTTATAGAGGTGTCACTATATGCCAGGCACTGTTTTGATTATTTTACATGTGTTAACCCTTCTTATTTTTTTCTAACAACTCTAAGTGATAGGCACAATTACTTAATCAATTTACAAATAAGGGAATTGAGGAACAGAGAGGTCAAGTAACTAACAAAGGTCAGGCAGCCAGATGGAGGCAGGCCAGGCTTGAATGCAGAACTAGGGAGGACCAGCTCTTAACCGCCCTTTTTGGGGTGTTGTCATGTTTTAACTGAAAAAGATGTACGAAGCATTAGTGCAGCAGAATGCTTTTACTGGTATAAGGGGAAGAAAACACTAAAAAATATTGCTGGCTGAAGATCCTATCTTAAGACAGATTAATTATTTTACGTGTATTAATAGCTGCACCTATGCAGTATATTCCATTCTTTCTTTAAAAATCCTACACAGTGTTATTGATTAAGAAAGACAGCACAAGTATACACATATAGCCACGGAAGAGAGAGAAAAGTGGCCAAAGGCAAAGACTAATTTATTCCCTCTACTGGGGTCTCTGTATTTTCTTTTGCTTATTTGTCAATTTTTGAAGGTACTTAAAAGTATTACCTTCAGGGCCTGAAGATATAATTTCAAGTTGTTTTTATTCATTGCCAGAAGAGAAAAGCAGCACTTAGAGCATTCCATGGACTGGTTGTGTCCCACCCCAGGGTCCATGTGGGGAACATGGTGTCTGCCTGCTGTTGCCGTACCTTTGGCTGTTTCTTCTTTATCAGTGTTATATAGAGGTTGTAGGTTTAAGTGACTTCTGTTATATTTTCTTGTTTTTACAACTGTTTTTCCTCAAAATACTTTAAAAACTATATTTGTTGAAACATAAACCACCAAAAAATGAAATGAAGGACAGCTGATACTGTACAAACATAATCAATGCAATATTCTAGATTATCATTCAGATGGTTTGCTATCATAGAAATATAAAGTTTTCCCCTAAATCACTAGTTAGTCCTTCCATTAAAAAATATGTTTAGTATACAGGTAAAGTTATCAGAAATATACATGGAAATGTACAAGGTTCAGGAAAGGGTTAGGAAAGAAAGATTCCCTTTCTTTGTGGCAGGAGTTCAAACTCCCCCGAGGTACTACTGCCCATGCATGCGGCAGCACAGCCAAGCTGAATGGCCAACCTCTTGTGCACGGCTGATTAATCAGAATATTTAGAAGCTGGACTTTGCCCTGTAAAGAATGTGTTCTTTGCACACTAGAAGACTGTCTTAGCAGCATTAAGAAAAGTTCTGGCAGGGAATAAATGTTGTAAATTGCCATTTCTAGTAATTAATGCCCAAGCAATTTCCATGTATTTTTTTCCATTTTTTGTTCCAAAAACTTTCTTTCTGACATCTTGTGCTGTTACCTTGGATGCTTTTCTTCTCAAAAGCCTACTGACTGGCTGCCAAAGACAGGCCGGTTCACACCTTGCCTTTTTTCCAGCATGCTCTTCTGCTCCATAGAGATACACAATACTCACAAAAGGAAGGAAAAAAAACCCTCACACAGTCCCAATGTGTGCATATTGGGTGACTTCCTGGCTGCCAGTCTGCCAGAACAAAGCCACAGGAGGAAGTCAAGATGCTATCCAATTCTTGAAAAGTGAACAAGAGTGCCATATCCATTAGAATAAAAAAAATGGGCTTTATAGTCTATGAATTTTTATTCTGCTACCCTTTCTTAAATGATTATGTTCCACGTGAAATGGAATGACAATTACAAGAAGAATGAAAGATGACATTTATATATGTGCAAACAAGTTTTCTCCAGACTTTTTTATATATATATTAGAAACAGAGAGATAAGTAGGGTACTATTCCAAAGTGAAGCCAGTGAAGTGTGGAACTCCCTGCCCCTGTCAAATTGATAGAGTGAAGATGTTGAATGAGATAATGGAAACTTTCTATTCAGTGAGGTCTGGAATAAAGAAACCATTTCTAGTCATTCATCAGCATTGATTGCCTTAGTGCTCGAGGCACAGATCAGAACTCGGCCTTTACAAAGGGAAACTAAAACAAGTACAATGATGCACTTTAGGAAGTGTAGTGGGCTTCTGCTTATCATTTAGTACACAGCAATCATCATACAAGACAACAGAAAGAGTTAAGCCATAGGGTGAAAGGCAACAAGAAGGTAGATATTTCTTCAGTACTCTAGTTCTGCGGCATATGAATATTTTACTGCAATAACTTGGGACACCATGTGAATTCAGAAATTGTTTTAAATCATGTTTAATTTAGAAGATGTTTATTGGTTTCTTCCATCACCGTGATGATCAAAATTTAAGAATTGTTTAATTTTAAAAATAGTTTAGTGATAAATAGCTACACTAAAGTGCAATCTAGTGAACATGTGCGAGCCTGCATACTGTAATTTATTTTCTGTAAAGGAAGTATTGAAAATATGTAAATGGTACCTTCAGCAGTTTTCAGTTTTATTTTCCTATAAACACTTACAAACTTTATATGCCCAGAAATGTCTACATATTCTCACTGTACTAAATGGATGTGGTAGCTCATACATTTGTTTTGGGCAATTTATACTAGTAAGATGAAGTGGAGAACTGAAACAATTATCCATATCATTCAAACTAAAGGCACACTCTGACCTCAATCATTTGGATACAGAATTTCAAATCAAAATGTTTCTTTCGCTTGAATGATATGGACACTTTTTCCAGTGCTCCATTATTGCCACCTATAGGTTTCCAATGTGATTATGGGTATAACATAAGATGGAAAAATAATAACATGTAATTGTATTTTGAGAACTTCGCTCATTCCAAATCATTGTGTCAGGGTTTTCTAGTGCAGACACAATTGAAGAGTTTAGTCATCTTCTAAAGATGAGTGAACTCTCAAAGCCACTTGAATATTATTTACAACAGAGAAATAGAAATTCCTTCCTCATTTAGTTTACCTCTTCAAAAATCCATTTTGCTTCAATGTATTTTAAGTATATTCCTTCTGATATGAATAATATTCCTTAGTTCTGTGGAACAATTCAACAATCCACATAATCATAACAATGAATGTAAAAAATGATTTTAGCTACTTTGTCAAAAATATATGGGATTATACTAGGTCAGCCATTTTAGTTTGACTTATTAATTTGTTTATGATAATAGATAAAGTTAAAGTGTTCAGGCAATGATAATTATTATATTGATTATGGACCAAAACAGAGGAAATACTTTCCAAACCAAATCCAGTTTGTTATTTTTACACCATCTTTATCTTTTAAAAAATTTCAGAAAAGGTCTGTAGTCACCTGGAAAAAAATTAAAGTATTAATAACTTTCTCTGTGTTTACAAAATTTCTTTTTTCTCAGTAAGAAAGATGAACAAATATTCCATATAGCTAAACAAATTTCTGAGGTGCTTATGGCTTTCTTTACATTTATAAGTAATTGTTGGTATTGTAGTGTCATGTCTAAAATGCATTGATCGCATTAGAGCTCACAAGTAATGGGTGGTGATTGTAATATTTCTCAGTGTATTTCCCACCCTTGACAGATGCCATTCACATTTGAATCATATTACAATGAACCGCACCTCATAAGAAAGATCACAGGTCATGTGATTTGCAGTATCTTATTTTCACTTACATTTTCCTCTCCTACTCAAGCAACCCTGTGAATACAGTGACAAATATAATGTTTAATCTATTCTAAAAAATCAGAAAGCAAACTATTCACTAATTATAGCTTTTCCAGCTATTGTTAGTAACAAATACTTTGCTAAAACTGGTGACACCATGACTGTGGATCACAGGTCCTATGATAAGTCCAAGGGTTATATCAACCCAGTGGATTTGCATCAAGTTCTCAGAAATTTGACAAGTTAATGGTGAATGGTCCATGGACTCCAGTTTGAATAACATTCAAGAAAATAGTTTTGACTTTTTTTTTCATTTCTGGTGAAGAAAATATTTTTATATATATTTTTTCCTTCTTCGTGTCCTTCTCCATTATCCCTAATGTTCTCTACCTTTCTCTCTCAATAGACACTTCTGATCAGTATTAATCATATTTGCACCTATTTTGTACTCATCTTAAACATAACAGCTCTTGTGAATCACTACTCTAATAATTTTCTATTTTTTCCATTGCCCATTAATAACTATTATGAATACTTTGTTGTGGCCTTCAGTGAATATTCTAATTGTTTTCTATAAAATAATAAGTTAACATTCATTGAATGTTTACATATAAAATCTAATGTTTCATTTGTTTTGTAGCCCTTAATCCTTTAAATAATCCTAAGATGGCATTTATATGTCCATGTTAAAGAAGGATTTCTGAAGGTTTACATTAAATTAATTACAATATGGAGGAGTATATAGGTGTTTTTTTGGCAATTTAGGTACTACTATATATTTTAAAAATCTAACAACTTTTAATAAAAAAATATTTTATTAGAAAATTGTTAAATCTGTTTCTAATCATTAGTCTTCATTCTAGTCTTTGATACTTCATTGCATCTTGTAAGATTTTGGAGACAGTAACCAAGTTACCCTGGGGGGCTTTTTTTTCTTTAAGTCAAACACCTCAAAATCCTTAAAAAATATAATATAAATTTCATATACCTTAACCTTGTCTCTATTTTCATTTCTGCAATGTAACTCAATGACTTTCTGAAAATGTTGCATCCAAAATGGCCATATCAATAAAGCCTAAGCATGTATTTGCTGCTAAAGCTATAGTATTAAACTGTATTTTATTTGGGTGAAATCAAACTACATAGATTGAAAATAGACCCAATTTCTCTTGACTTAAATGACATATTAGGAATATTAATTTTTAAATTCTAATTTGATTCGTAATACATATTAGAATTTTCCATGAATACTTGGGATAGTTTTGCATCTTAATTTTGTCTTCCAGTAGTCTAGACTCCTAATGATTGTGTCTTTTCTGACCTTAGTCAAATATTTTATTAAATATGCAAAAATAGCAAAACCGAGGACTGATCAGACTGTGTTTATATGGGTTGTTTTCTTCAGTGATTTTAAAGTTTGTGTATGCCATAAAGCTGAACTTACCATATTTTCTTGAAAAAGTCCATAAAAAGCCCAAGATTAAGTGTATAGTTTATTTGAAAACTTCTGCAGTAGTGCTTTTGTATAAAAACCTAAATTCATCTTCACAAATCCTATGAACTAGGCCGTACAGTTCTTCTTTAATTGTGTGGAAATTGAAACTCAGAGAGTTAAATAAATTATTAAAATTGAGTTTACAAATGCAGAACTTGGAATGAAGCATCTGAATGTCCAGGGAATTTTCTCATAACCAAGTCCAGTTCCCGCTGGTCCTCCATGCACCGCTACAATCTGTTTAAAAAGGAAAACGCGCACACCTGAAAAACCTCTACACTGATATTTGCACAAAGTGGGGATAAAAAAAACATGTGTTTATTAAATGACTTTAAAACGTCACATGTATGTAATGTTTTATTTCAGATGATTATTAGTACTTTATTCATTGTTATAGTTATCTGATCCCATATTCTTGCACATGAGGATATATATATTGCTATAGACATATATTTGTATACATGTGTGTTTATTGGTATTATGTATGGAATGTATATATTTGTTATTTGTGGCATATACACATATATTTGCTATATTTTGTATGTGTATTATATATACAGTTATATAGTATGACCCAGATGAATAATGAAATCTAGTCTTTTAACTATTTACTATAGTACCATACCAAGTGTTTTACTTATAATGTTTTATTTCACCCTCTCATTTATCTTATATTATTTAACTTTCTAATAATCTTTATATTAGAACTGAGGAAAGTATGATTTAGAGAAATAATAATATTTTGAAGTCATATACCTAGTATATTCCAGTGCATAGTTTAAATATAGGTCTCCCAGACCCCAATTTCAATGCTCATATACATTAACACATTACTGAAGTAAATTAATTTTGTTCAAAAATAAATGTGTATTTAAAAATCCAACCAGAATTTTTCTCCATAATGGCATCAAGATAATTGTGTTCTAATGTGTGATAGTCATCATTGTCCATTTTATTATTTGGAAACTTTAGTATCTTTGGTCATTTGAAACTTTTTCATTTTTTGGAAATTTCTAAAACATTGAAAATATTGTCTCTCTGCTCATATTTGCAACTAATCTTATTTTTAAAATATCCAGACTGTAACTTTCTGTATGCTTATTCAAAATGCCTATTTGTTTTATTATTATCTCCTTTCTCTCATAATGCCCCTCAATTTTAATTTCGACTTAATTCTGGGGTAAAATGTAGAAGGACATTGGGCGTTAAGGAGTTTGAAGGTTCACTGTCATCTGTCAGTATTAAAGTATATGCCTATCATCTTCACCTTTTCTTTTTTTTTGCTCACTTCTTTTAATCATTACTGGGGGAAAATATAGTAAGTGATACTTGTTTTATTTTGTTTTAAAACATAGCACAGACTTTCTCTCAGAAATCTCACAGATTATGAGTTTTCCAGTCTTATCTTCTGAACTTCAAACCTGTATTCTGAGTATTAGTCATCAATACCAAACCTAAAACTCATTTAAGCTACCTGAAATGGTTTTCCTGATCCACCATGATGGTTTAGGGAAGGACTGTTGAAGCAACTTGTCTTTACCTTAACTGCATTTCCCCCACATGCTATTGCCATCTAAATGTTCTATGCGCCATGATAGGTAAAACATTACTTTATAAAGTCCAGTTCTATTACATGGGGAAAATTCTATACTTGCTATAACATCAGTGATTTTATTTCTTCCCTTTTTTCTTTGGGACGTATTCTTTCCTTCCCCTAGTTTTGGACAGTGGTTTTGCTCCATCATTGTTTCCTCAGATTCTTCTCCTTTGGGCTTCCTGTCTAGATTATGTTTATTTGTTTGTTTTGTTTTTATAGCCCATCTAGAAACTAGTTATTTTCTACAATTAATTTAAAAATAATTTGTGCTAGATCTGCGTAGCTTCAGAGCTGACTGTGAGTGCACATGTAATGCCCAACACATCCCATTGTCCTAAACTCCTGCAGTGACTACAGCTGAATAGGCTGGAGAGTGTCCAGAGCATGACACAATGACATTTCTCTGCATCTGGCCTCAGACCTTCACAACCGCTTTTGATAAGCTAGCGCCAAGAATGAATAAATGAACTTGTACTGGTTCTGATTTACCAGTACAACTTAAAATTCTAGTCTATGTTTCTCAGTACCATTCATATTAGGTGGGCCTGGTAGTAATATGTTAATTTTGAAACAGGAAACTATAGTATGGTGTAAAACACCATCTTTGAGGGAGAACACGTGATGTATTTTAGCACTGGCTCTCTGGAAAAAATGTATCTATGTATACATACATAAGATTATTACCACTTTATTTGTGAAGGATATTTAGTATACAGTTTTCAGATAAGAAAAATGTGATGTTACTCATTGTAAAATATCTATAGCCAATTTTTTCTCAAATGATTTTTAAAATATTTTGTCCCATTTTTGTGCCCAGAGCCATACCTTGGTGGCAGTTCATGAAAAACATACTTCCAATGAGACTATTTGCTGACAATTTTATTTACGTTACTGGATAAGCTGTTACTGAAACAAGGAGAACATGTGTTCGCACCAAATCACTAGTCAATGACATGAGTGACTTCTTGCTGAGTTAGTTAATGGTTTTTGAATACTCTAACAATATATTCTTAATGCCTTTGTGCTATTCACTGTGACAGCTATGAAGAATTTAAAACTTATTTTTCTTTTTTAAATATATTTTATTGGTTACACCATTACAGTTGTTTAGAAATCTCCATTAATTTCCTAGTTTAGAGTTAAAGGCAATCAGCAAATATAAATACAATCCTAAATTATAATATTTGTCAATTTCTATGGTTGTAAACACTTTCAGGGTGGCAGATTTCAAACTACTAAAGTGCTCTCACTGAACCCTGCATCACAAAAGAATACAGAGCAACACACTAACAGATAGTTTTTCTGCCAAACAAATAGTAATAGTCATAAAAACCTCAAGAATATAGGTAATATTAAATAATAAGGAAGTGATGAATTTTCATTATGTATAACTTTTTAAAATATAATTGAAGTTTTACTTTTAATCAAATTTAATTTTAATAATGCCAGTGTTTGACAACAGACTAATGAAATTCCTAAAATTTTAATAAATGGCTCTTATAAATGACTATAAGATGATTCAAGCATCCCCCTGCAGTAAGATAAAACCTGTTACTAAGTATTTTCCTTCTATCTTATTTAGCCTCTCTGATCCATGAATTTCTTCATCAGCAAAAACTGGATAAAAAATATACTTAAAGCCCTTTGAACAAGATTCAGAATATGGTAAATACTAACTAGTAGATATTGCTGGGCTCCTAATTAAAAAAATATATCTAGTTATGTAAGTTACAGCAAGAAAGTCCAGACTCCATACAAATTTTAAATATTCCATTTTAAATTAAAGTGACAAAATTTATGATTTGTTACATTAACTCTAAAATTACATAAAATGTTGTTTTTATTCATTTTAACTTATGTGAGTTTAGCTATACATGTACTATCAAGCGATAATTTTTCTTAAGAATAACATTCATGATTTTTTTCTAAAGACGTATATCATACTATAGTACTTGTAAAGAAGATTCTAAATTATAGCGTATTATGTACAGTACTTTGAAATTTTACATGGGAAGAATAATTCCTATTCATAGCTTTCAGTTTTGCCAAGCTACATTCTTTGTATCATTTAATAAATATATTTTCTGCCTACCTCTTTTCTCTACCCTCCAGTATTAAGTCTGAAGAGACTTTATTATTCATTCACATGTTTGAAGGTAGCTGTTTCTACCTTAACAGAACCAAAATTGTCAAATTTTCAAACAGTAACTTGTTTTCTATGCCCTGAGGTTTGAAAGAAAATAGTCTCATAATGGAAAATAGTAAGCTGACTTTCTGAATACATAAATGGCTCGATTCTTTATCAGGCTATGTTGTGTTACCTGTCTGGAAGTGGTGAGATGGTGTTCTAGCAACAGAGAATGGAGTTTGTGGGTAAATATGCCATAAATAACTGTACTTGCTATTTCCCATTGGGTTTTTGCAGTTTTCTCATTCAACTCTACAAATCTGTAGACAGTACTTGAAACTGGAATTATTTTAAACTGTAAGTGTAAATGGATTTAAGTAGGATGCAAGGAAGAGAAAAATAATGTTAACACTATTCAATTAAAATAGTTTGAGCCATTTCCAGATAGATATATAATTTATACTATAGATAACACCATACCATAACACAGTAGAATAGATAATATTATACTAAAACATGGATAATTCAGACTATGAGAGACGTTTGACAGGAAAACAGGTTTGTTTTTAATGATTAGTCCTTATTTTGTTAAACTTAGGGTACAACTATTAATTGAAAAGAAGGTCAATACTAGTTTAAAGTAATATATTTTCTCAATGATTTATTCACATACACTAAAGATAAAGAAAAATGAAGAATTCTTTATTTAAAGTTTACGACTAAGCACAGTCAAGACTATAAAGTTTAAGTTGCCTCTCTGCATATGTCTTAAAAATATTAGATGTTTTATAAAGCTAGAAATATAGGAAGAGATCCTGGGTATGTCATATTGAACTGTGCTTAATGATCTATTTTTGTGACTTTCCTTTGGGTAATTAGAAATTTTATTGCTTTAGTATTGTAGAAGTTCTATATTATTTTTGAAGGGGAAATAGAGGAGAAGACCAACATTGGATCAATGGCTTGAAATTGCTAGTCAGCTTAGACCATGAGAACATCCATTTAAAAATCTAACTAGCAGCTCTTCATCAGTAATCAACATCGGTATTCTAATTATGTGAAGAACTCACTCGATGTATTAGAGAGTTTCTTTTCATGTATAGTAATATACATGGGGATTTAACATCATAACCTAGACAAAAATCAAATGAAAATAAATTTAAAGAAAAGGATAAGCAGTTATCTTTTCAAAATGTTTTGAACAATTAAAAATGTTTCTCTTTATTCTACAATCTATTTAATTAAAAAATTTAAGTACAGTTGCTATATAATCTTATATTGGTTATATCAGTTTCAGGTGTACAATATAGTGAATTTCAATCTAGGGCATAGTTGAAATGTTAGTGATTTTAAGCAAAGTCAAATTTCTCTACAGAGCAGCATTCTTTATTGTCTTTTCATGTCCCAGTATAGCTCACATGAGAGTGTTAAGGAGAATATGGAGCTTTTCTTTGGGTAGCATTTGAAATGTGGCCTGATCTGGTCACAATTAAAAATAAGGATTTCTCTTCATCCCACCCCCTTTTGCTCTTTTGCAAACAAGCAAGGAACAGAAAATTCTTGCTTTTTTCTTACTCGCTCTTCTCTCTGCCATAAGACTCTCCCTCAGAACTGTCCAACTGAAACATGTTTCACTTCCTGACATCCTTCGGGTCATTAATTAAATGTCATCTACCCAGAAAACCTTCTTTGTCCACCATATTTAAAATTGCCAGCTTTAATTATATACTTTATTCACTTAGCATTATGCAAAATATTTTACTTATTTATTTTATTTGTTATATGCTCCCGGCCCCAAGTGCAAAATAAGTTTTATAATGGCCAGGGATTTTATTGTCTCCCCAGTCCCTAGAGCAGTGTCTAGCATATCCTAAGTGAAATAGGCCAGTCAGAGAGAGACAAATACCATATGATTTCACTCATATGTAGAATCTTATGTACAAACCGAACTAACAAGCAATATAGCGATAGACTCACAGATAAAGAGTTGGGAGGGGGATTGCCACAGAGTGGAGAGCTCCAGGAAAAAAGGAAAAAGGACTCATGGACAAGGAAAACAGTGTGGTGATTGTGGGAAGGAGGAAGGTATAAGGGGATAAATGGTATTGGAAAAAATACAATATAAAATGTATTTTAAAATGGTTAAATAAACTAATAATATGCATTGCACAAATGGAGGAGGCCATTATTGGGCATAGACAAATACTGATCCTGAATAGACTTTATTAACCATAGATAACAAATTTAAAATTTATAAAAATATATTATCAGTAGTTTAAAATCCTATTTAGAAATAGACAAAATATATTTACTTCACAGTTTAAATGCCCTAATTCTTATTAGTAATAGACTTCATTCCTACATTGGTACATTTGTTTATTCGAAGGGTTATGGTGAAAAGCCTACAGTATACAAATATTAGGATGTGAATGGCATGGGTCCAATTAAGCTTATAGCCAGATAGGGGGAAAAGGTTGCAGATTATCTTGCAAAAAAATGACAGATGTTATCCACAAATTTTATGAAATCTACCACAGGCTGATCTGACTTAGTCTGGAATACCAAGGAAGGTTCCCTGAGGAGGTGGTGATTAAACTGATATGGGAGGATAGATTCATCACTAGGAAAAAAAAGAGAAACAGGTAAGGATGTGTGGCAGACAGAGGTAAAATACGTGCAAAACTGTGTTGCAGGTTACAGCAACCTGATGCACTGTACTGACCCCCATGGACACCAGCAATTTTATTCAATGGGAGATTACCTTTAGATTCAAATAATTTTTCAATATCATATACCTTGTGTGGCATATTTATAACATTTATTACACCAAACTGAAAACAGTTTGAGCTCTCCCTTCAAACATGAAAAGTTGAAATACTGAAAGCTTTAAGAGGTTAATAATTTCTGTTAATCAAGAGGAAAAAAGACACCACAAATTGATATTTTTAATAGTTAACTTCTTCAATTTTATAAATCCCTGTCTGCTTTGTTAGATGTTTCAATGAATATATACAGTGTAAACATTCCATCTAAGGACAGCATGTCACAAGTTTATAAATCAGTTGAAAATCGTAATGCACATTTTTACACATAGTCTTATTTGGTACTTAAAAAATGAAAGAACTAATTGAATCCCATATTACTAATTAGGAACCAGAAGCCAACTATGATCACATATTCAGATTTCTTTTTAACTTTTTAAGTTGTTTTTTAAATATTTATGTATTTATTTATTATTTTTTAATTGTTGTTCAAGTACAATCGTCTCCATTTTTGTCCACTGCCTCACCCCTCACCCACCTCCATCTCCTACCCTTGATGACCCTTTCCCCTAATACCCCCCTGCCCCCCTCCCCTCTATGTCTCTGGTTATAGGTGCTTGCTTGTTTATTTTGTTGATTAGGTTCCACTTATCGGTGAGATCATATGGTATTTGTCTTTCATCGCTTGGCTTATTTCAGATTTTATGACCCGAGTTTATGATATGTGTGCAATGACGCCAGAATTCCTTATCATTATTAAGAAAATTAAGATTAAATACAATCAATAAAGCTATGTTTTATGAAGGGAAATTCTTTTCAAGTAATCTAATAGTAAAATCTAATAGTAAATATGAAGTGAAATATTTTCATTACTGTATAACACTCAGATTTGATTATATTAAGAAAATTTATTTGAATTACTTTATAATGATATTGTTAATCATTATTTTGTAAAAACAATTATCCATACCACTAGATGAATGAAATTTTATGTTATTGTATCTAATTAGACATTAAAAAAATCAACAAAAATCTAGTGAAGGAATTCATACTTCATAAATAAAATAGAATAAAACAGATTGTCACTTTGATGAGAAATTATCAACTGAAGAATTCCTAGTAATTATTATTATAATAATTAGAAATATGCAAATGCTTGGGAAGAAATTTTAAAATACAAAAAAAACCCACATTAAAATAGAAATGTAATAATAAATAATTTAAATATGTATCTTTTAAAACTTACCAAAAAGATGATCTGATAGAATACTAGCTTTACAAAATTATCTATACTTATTCACTTATATTATAACTTTTATTAAAAAGAAACATTCTCTTTGGGTTTAGCTTTTTATTTTTCTTTTACTTGAACTAAAATTAAAAAAAAGATACTTTAGTTTTTAAAGATAAATATGGGGAAAAATGCCAAAATGTAAGATAATCCATCTTGGTCTCAAATGTTGAAAAAATAATACCATGATAAAAGCATTAACATAAATCTGGTATCAGAGAAAAAAAGTGTGTTCAAATATGGTGTATGAACTTAGCCTTTCAGTATGTGAACCTCTCGGTTAATTTTATAAACAGAACAAGTATTTTGAATAGCTCACTTAGCATCTTTCTATGTCTTGTGCACTGGGTCAGACATCATTTCACTAGTACTCTGAGGCTTTCCTCTTAGGATCACTATGTGCGATGTCACAGAGAGACAGGAACAGACATATGCCCCTAACAACCTCCATTTCACTTTCTTTTTCTTTTGAGGCAAGCCTAATCAAGGCAAGCCATCTGTTTCAAGTAGAAAATGAATATTTTTAATTTTCTTTTTTTCTGATACTTCTATTTATATTTTTTGTTTTTTGAGTTTTATCTTTGTTTTTACTTTTCTAAAATGTTTCAGTCACACTAAAATATATTATTTGCTAAGTTATTTTTCTCCTCATGTTGTGACCAATGACCAGGCAAAAGAATAGTTTTTCATGAGAGACAGAAAAGATTTTGGGAGGGAAAGTTGAGCACAGTCTTTATTTATTATGATAAAATTTTTCTCACTAAATGGGTAGAGAATTTTTCACCTGGTTGGTTAGAGTGTTGTCCTAATATGCTAAGGTTTCTAGTTCCCAGTCAGAACACATATAGTAATCAAACAATGAATGCATAAAGAAAGTGGAACAACAAATTGATATTTCTCTCTTTTTCTCCCTTCCTCTCTCTCTCTTAAAAAAAAATAAATAAATAAAAATAGGCCCTGGCTGGTGTAGCTCAGTGGATTGAGTGTGGACCTGTGAACCAAAGAATTGTGGTTCAATTCCCAGTCAGGGCACATGCCTGGATTGCGGGCCAGTTCCCAGAGGGGGACACACGAGAGGCAACCATACATTGATATTTCTCTCCTTCTCTCCTTCCCTTCTCCTCTAAAATATAAATAAATTTTAAAAAATAATAAAAATAAATAAATATTTTCAAGTACCACATAACTTGAATTAATTTACTGTACATGATATATCATAAAATTTGGCTTGCATTTTATAATTTCCTCAAAATTTTACTACTAAATCACTGAATATATTTATTGGCTTGAGAGAAAATATTTTTAAATATTTTCAGTCCCATTGACACTTTTAATAATGAGAATCACTATTAAATATTTTATACAATGGCTATTTTCAGGTAATTTCTAAAATATTTAGAGTTATATGAAGAATCAAGGAAAGTCTTGATTTTATGTAAATTTTCTAAGCTCTGGTTTGTCACCATATTCATCTGAGAAGAAAATCAGACTGTGTGTGTGAACATGCACCTGTGTGTGGGATACATTCTAGATGTTCTGTGTATGGGGTGCAGACAAAGAATTACCATTGTGTACACAGTTGTAGCCACCTTGTCTAAAATCTTCTGTTAGGACACTCGTTTTATTTTATTTTAGTGTCCTTTTATTTCCATGGCTGACATGTGTGTGATTATGCTGTCTTGCTGTATGTTCTATTTAGTCTTTGTCATTGACAGTTCAAATCTATGAAGCTGGCCATGGGGAGGTTAGAAGAGCTGAGTGATATTTGGTTTTCCACCAATTTTCCCATAAATGCAGCAAATGGAAAGAATTCACATGGTGGGTCTCCACTGTTTCATCAGGGGCATGATGCTCTCTTTTAATCAGAACAAATTAATCTTCTGCAGCAACTCATTCTGCACATATCTATAAATATGTCTAAAGCAGAAGAAAGTGAAAGTCCTTTCAATGAGTCTGAACATGAAAAAAAAATAAAATAAACGGTCATTGCCAGGTCTGATTTATGGATTCAAACTTTTGTTTCCAGTTCTCTATTTTAATCTGGGGAAGCTCCATTGCTGTTACTCTTTCCTGTTTTTGTTATGCAACCACTCTGACTGGAATACCGTATGAAAGCTTTTTAGAGCCTCAGAGAGCCTGGTTAAAAGTCAATGTCACCTGAAAAGTTGGTCTTGAGAAAAATTTCACTTGAATGGTAAATAGTTCATAGTGACTTTATCATCTGATATGAATATTGGTCTATGGCATAGCAATGTTTAAGTTTGATTTTGGTTCTATTTTGTTATAATTTTGTGTTTGCTTTTATCTATTTAAAACATTTACTATCAGAAATAAATATGAGCTTTGCTATAATAATAACAATTTTATAAAGGGATTTATTATCAAAATGCCATATTATCTTTTTGGATACAGAAGTATGACTCAAAGATTTGTTGAAAGTAGGAAATGTCAAGATAGAAAGTATTATACTATGATTTAGTTGTGAGGTTTGAACCTAAAGGAATTTCCAAATTCTTCAGTCTATTTCCTTTATTTCATAGACACAGCACTAGAGGCTCTGAAGGCAGAAGCGAGTTGTTCCAGGTCATAATGCTTTGTAAAGACTGAGACAGAATAATAACCATCTCTTCTGCCTCTACTTCTGCCTTGTCAGGCCCAAGTGTCAGAATTTGAATAGTGCTACATCGATTCAGTCATTCCCAGACTTGAGAGTATCATGTATCTTTTAAATTAAAAATAAATTAAATCAGAGATTGACATAGGGTTGTCTGCATTTTATTTCACCAAAGGCAAAATAAATCCAAAACTAAAATTAAACAATAATAAAAAGAAAGGACATACAAAAGCCATCTGATGTTGATCATCCATTAAAAGAAGATGTTTTAATACTAAAAACAAAATATATGTATTTTTTCTATTATATTTATATAATAGAAAATAAAGCACACCACTTTAATTAATGTTATTCTATACACCCTATCATTCATTCTTATTTTTTCTTATCCCTAGAACAAAGAATGTCCCAACACTGGCCAATAAACTGAATTCAGCCTTTGATTGAAGACTGCAGTTCTAAGTAATATGGCCTCATACCACCCACTGAGAAAGGAGGGGCAGGTGTTCACATTTTACAGATGAAAGGGAAAAAATGTTTCCTGTGAATAATTCAACATCATAGGACTATAAAATGACAGAGCCAGGCATACAAATGACATATTCCAAGACAAAAATCTAATAGTCTTTCCACTATACCTTGAAAAAAAGAGAAAATATCTTACTTTAAGATTATTTTGGGGGCCCTGGCTGGCATAGCTCAGTGGATTGAGCGCGGGCCTGAGAACCAAACGATTGCGGTTCAAATCCCAGTCAGGGCACATCCCTAGGTTGCAGGCCAGTTCCCAGTGGGGGATGCACGAGAGGCAACTATACATTGATATTTCTCTCCCTCTCTCCTTCCCTTCCCTTCTAAAGATAAATAAATAAAATCTTAAGGTTTTTTTTGGTAAAAATATACCATGATAAAGCAAGCATATATAAAATGATAATGCTAGGAAAGATCATATATAACTTGAGCTACATTTTTCTTGAAGAAAAATCTATGTTACTACATACCATTTTAAATCACATTTAGTACTTTTATACAGAAAAGAAAAACACTTAAATTCAAGTTATCATTAAGAAAAACAGCAGTTGCATATACAGTTCTTTTTGAAAAAAAAATTTATTTATTTTTAGAGGGAGGGGAAGGGAGGGAGAAAGAGAGGGAGAGAAGCATCAATGTGTGGCTGCCTCTCGAATGCCCCCTAATTGGGATCTGGTCTGCAACACATGCATGTGCCCAGCCTGACTGGGAGTAGAACTGGCCACTGTTGGGTTCGCAGGCTGGCACTCAATCCACTGAGCCGTACCAGCCAGGGCTACACAGTGCTATTCAAACAACTTTCTATAAAAATGCTTCTCTCTCTCTCTCTTTTTTTTTTGTAATTTCTCTTTTTAGTGTTGTTCAACTACAGTTATCCCCATTTTTAAACGAGACAATATAAAAATATGATAACAAATAGAGAATTTTAAATGTATTTAAGATTCATAGTTATCCAGTCATACAAATGGTGTTTTATCTCCTAAGGATTTTAGCACTAGAATGACCTATCCTCACATGGTTTCCTCTCCACATTTACGTTTGCAGTGGCCTGAGTCGTGCCACTTTAATAGTTGTGAAGAGTTTCCTTCTGATTAAACTAACATTTCTCATGAACTTATTCATCCATTCAGTCAAGAAATACTTAACAATCTCCTACTGTTTAAGCACTGAAGGTATAGCCATGAATAAACCAGACAAAAGTCTTTGCCTTAATGAAAGTTTGGAGACTAAACAAAATAAATAAGTGGAATATATTTCATGGAGCACAGTAAGTGGTGTAGCAAACAACAACAGCAACAAAATCAGTAAAGAGGTCAAAGGAAGCACCAAAGAAGTGGGGAGGGGGGAAGATTGAAATTCAGAAAAGGCCTCACTGATGTGATTTTTGAATGAAATCCTGAAGGAGGTATGAGTTCCATGTGGATACTTGGGGGAAGAGGATATAGTCAGATGGAAAAGAAATGGCAAAGATATTATGGCAAGACCATTTTGAGTACATTTAAGGGACTGACAAGTAGCCCCTGTGAACAAGGGAGAGATTAGCGAGTTAGCAAGGTAAAAGTTAATGATAGCCTAATCTGATAAATTCCCAGAGGTATTGAACAACTTTTTTAAAATGAAATTGAAAGACATTGAAGGATTTTAAGTAGAAGGATCTGACTTGCAATTTAATAAAGTCACTCTGGCAGCTGTATTGAAAATAAACAGAAAAGAAGCGTTATCACAATTAAAAAGCTATTGCAATAATCTCAGAGAAAGACGGTAGGAGCTTGCATCACCTTGTTTGTAGTGGGGATGTTAAAAAGTGGAATCTGGACATATTTTGTAAATGTCAACAGGATTTGCTGAGTGATTGAATAAAGAATAAAAACAGGAAAGGTAGAATGACTCCATGACTTGGATCTCAGCTACTACATGTGTGGCAATGCCATACATTAGGATAGAGGAAACCATGAATGGAACTGTTGGGGGAGGGGAGATCAGCATTTTGACTTAAGACTTATTAAGTTGGAGATAGCTAGTATGTGTACATTTAAATAAAAATATTGAATAAACCCTTAGATGTGTGGGCTTAGAGAAGAGTCCCATGTGGGAGACAAAATTTATGAGTCATTATCATATAAATGGCAAGTAAAACCTAATATGACACTGGAGGATACCACCAAAGGAGACATGTTCATCAGAAGAGGTTATACTCAAAGTCTGTGCTCTGGGATATTCTAATGTTTATAGGAGAGAAAGATAAGACAGAAACAGCAGAGGGTAGCATAAGGAGCCACTAGTAAAACAAACCAAGCCCAACCAAAGAGAACCAGAAAGGTGAGATGTCCTAGGAGCCAAGTAGAGAAACTCTTTCAAGATGGCGTAAGATCTCAGCAGGGACCAGTGCTGTTGATAGGTCACGTACAATGAACACTGACAACTGAAAATAGCATTTATCAATGTGAAGACCACAGGTAAAAGTGACAAAAGCAATTTCAGTGGTGTTTTGAGTTAATGACAGAATGGGAGGAGAAGAATTAAAGATAAGTGAGTACACTCTTTTTAAGAGTTTTGCTGAAAAGGTACTAATATTTGGAGAGTGAAGTGAATTTAATAGAAGTAGATAGGAGTAAAACATTATGTCTAAAGGTGTTGGAATAATACAGTACAGAAAAAAATGTTGATGTAAGAAAGAGGAGCAGATTGATGAAGGGAGTCCTTGAGCAGATTACAAGGGATGGATCCAGGACACAAATGTCAGGGAGCACAGGCCTGGAGTTTGGAGCACATATCATTCATTCACTAAGAGGAACGGTGTCTGACTATATAACCATGGATTCAGGATGCTGGGGGATGAGGTGTGGCTGGCTTATACACGTTCCTTATAATTCTCTTTATAGTCTGAGGGCTTTGGAAGCAATGTTATCAGGTAAAAGTAAGGACTGTGTAGGAGTTTTGAAGTAAGATGAAAAGTTAAAAGTAGTTTACTTAAAGAAGGGAAGGGAAGGCTAACTTTGGAAATGAAATAGCTTTACTTGAAGCATTAAAGGTACACTTGAGTTGTGTGATCACAAACTAATCAAGAGGAGAATATTCATATATGTGCTTTTCTGTGCCTACATATAGCTGTGTGGATGCCGGCATGGAATGGATTTAGTTGGATTTAACTGTGGTTAGGGTTTGACTGGATAAATCTGGCAGCAGTGAGAAAGGACAAGGAAGGTGAAGGCATATGCAACGCCCTGGTTAAAATCGTAGCCTTGTAATTGAAGTGAATAATGAGGAAGTTTAGAACATGTGGAGGTTCACTCAGATGTAGGTCTACATGCAATTAAAGAAACTTGTTCAAGTCAGATTAGTAGACAAATTGAGATGGAGGGAAAGGAACTGTCATTAACAAGTGAGATGCTTGAAACTGAGATGGCGAAGAGTTGGCTGTGATAGGTAAAGCAAGCTCTATGGCACTAGTGTTTAAGTGAGTGTCCAAGATACTGGGAAAGGGACGAAATTAGAGAAGAAGTAGCCCAGGGGTAATAATTTTTGTGAACTTTTAAACAACCAAGGGGCTTGCAAGAATGGAGTTAGAGAAAGTAACACAGAGCCAGGTGCTAAACTATTTTTATGAAATTAAGATCAAGAACGATAACCAGATAAGTGGGAACTGTGGGTGGGACAGTCTGATGAAATAAAATTTCAAGTTCAATAATGTTAGTGGGGGGGGCAGTGGTTTGGCAGTAGCAAAGCAGAACACGTGCCCTCAACAAATACTTTAGGCACAGTGATTTTGGGAGTAGAAACTGCCATTAGAGACCTCCAGGGAAAGTGTTCTCAGTAAGAGCCAGGATTAAATAAAGTAAAGGAACTATAGACACATTCCTTGATTGAATATTGTAAGAAGTCAAGATTGCTTTCATACTATGTGTGTGTCTGTGTGTGTATGCTCTATCTATGTCTCTATCTATGTACACCATCTACACACATGTAGTGTTTTAGTAACTTTTTCATTTAATATCAGCTCTAAGTATAATTACCTCTATTTTAATGTAAGACAACCATCTGAATAAGACCAAATTATTTATCCAGATCACATAACTTGTAAATGACAGAATTGGGACATAGACCCAACTCCTATATACAGTATTTCAATAGAGACTTTTTTAAAATTTATTTTTCAATTACAGTTTATACTCAATATTATCTTGTTTTTGTTTCAGATGTACAGCACAGTGATCAGACAATAATATACTTTAGAAAGTGACCCCTTTGGTATTTCAACTACCAACCTGGCAACACACAGAGTTATTTCAATATTATAGACTATATTTTCTATGCTGTACTTTCCATTCTCGTGACTATTTTCTGACTACCAGTTTGTATTTCTTATCCCTTCACCTCTCCTCCCAAATGTCCTCCCCTTTGGTAACCATCATTCTGTTTTCTGTATCTATGAGTCTGTTTCCATTTTGTTTGCTTATTTTGTTCTTTAGATTCCACATATAAATGAAATTGCATGATATTTTTCTTTCTCAGTCTGACTTATTTCACTTAGCATAACACCCTCTAGGTCTGTGCATGCTATTGTAAATAACACTGCTGTGAACATAGGGTACATACATTCTTTCAAATTAGTGTTTTGGGTTTATTGGTATAAATATATCCAGAAGTTGAATTGCTGAGTAATAATGTGGTTCCATTTTTAATTGTTTGAGGAACCTCCAAACTGTTCTCTGTAGTGGCTGCACCAATCTGCATTCTCACATTCTTAATATTTTCCCCCATGGGACTTAGTCTTCTTAAATGAGGTGCTGACAGTTATCCAAACATCGTCTACTTAATGTCAGTATTGCAGGATAGAATGATAGCACCTCATCCTATCTCATGTATTCTTTCCTCTTCTCATGTATTCTTTCATTAACATTCATTTCTTCTTCCACATATCCATTCATCCATTGTTAAATATTCATTCAATAGTTACTTACTACAGTAGCTACTGGGGAAACATCAGCGAACATGATGGGCAAATGTCTATCCTTGAGGGAGATTCATAAAGTATCTGAGAGAGGAATTAAGTATGAAATCACACACGCACGCACACAAACACCATTGAAAAGCCTACAGTGGTAAAAGTTTCAGACAGGTCCTAGTTTGGGTAGGGGGATTGAAAGACTTGCGGAGGAGGCAACGCTGAAGGGGCAACAATAAAATTGCATGATATTTGGACGATGTATAGTAGGGACTCCAGACAGACAGTGTGTGAAAACTTAGAAGGGAAGGATCTTAGAGTCAAAGAGAAAGGCAAAGAAACCTAGCTCCAGAATTTGATCAGCATAGGAAAGGTTACAGGAGAAGTAGCTAAAGAAGAAATAAGAAGACTCTTTTTTAAAAAAAAGATTTTATTTATTTATTTTTAGAGAGATGGGAAGGGAAGGAGAAAGACAGGGAGGGAAGCATCACTGTCTGGTTACCTCTCACATGCCTCCCACTAGGAACTGGCCCTCAACCCAGGCAAGTGCCCTGACTGGGGATTGAACCAGCAACTCTTTGATTTGCAGGCCTCTGCTCAATCCACTGAGCCACATCAGCCAGGGCTGAAATAGGGGGACTCTTTAAGGCCATCTCAAACATTTTACTCTTTCTCAAAGCTCTAGCAAAAGTTTTGAAATACAAGAGTACATCAAGCAGTCTCTAGTAAGCAACTGCCTTATTGAATTACTTCTTAAAAATTGTGAAAATACTCAATTGGGTATTTAGTGATAATATTAGATGATTTTCTTCTGTATTTTGCACACTTAACAATTGCAGTGGGTACTTTATATGTCCCTAAGATAATTTCTAATATACTTTAACATAATACATACATTTAATAGTCATAAACAATTTAGTAGTAAATGCATATGTTGGGTTTTAGTTTTCTTTATTGAAATAAAAGATACTTTAAAAATAGTAAATTAAAATAAAATTGACCTGGATTTTATAGTTTTAAAACTATTTTTCTTTTTGAGTTTTAAGTGGGCAGCATATTCATAATTTTTGACAAATAACTTATAAAGAACCTTAGGATCAGTATGTGTGAGCTATTATAAAAAAATGAGGATGATTATTGGTATTTTTAAGTAATTTAAAATTTCTTTGTCAAACAATAACCCAGGTACTAATATTTCTGCCAGTTAACCAAATATCACTAGTTTCAAGGAAAAAAAATAAGATGATTGTTATCCAATGATACCTCAACCAAACAGTGTCAGTGTTATACAATTAGTTATTAAGGTATAGGGCCACTCTTCCCAATATCCCCACAAAGCAAAAAACAAACAAGCAAACATGCAGGATCATGCATGTGAACATGTGGGTGCACACAGACTTAATTTATTTGATTTTGGTGTTCAATTAAGCTCAAATTTTTTCTCTTGACTACATTCAAAACATCCATTTCTGTGTGACTTCATATAGTCCCTAATCCTAGTGCCTGGCTTCTGCAGTACTTGCTGCTGAAACTATGTACTTCAGTATAATTGAAAATGAAAATCAGAACATTAAAAATGTTATTTGTATCTGACACATATTACGGTTTTAATAGCTTCTATTATATTTCTGCCAATTGGCCATTCTACTGCTGTTTGAGAATTCTTAATCTCTCAAGCCATTTTATCATCGACTCCTCTCATGTATGATTAGCAGAAACTTGTCTTCTTGTATCTTCTTTCCTTTGGTTCTAGTTTTCCCACTTGGCCAACATAATAGTTTGTTTTTAGTTCTCATCCACTTTGAACTGCACTTTAAAATGACAATACTATAAAACTAATGGTGTGAAATGCTACATGAATAAATGCTGAGAGTCTGTATAGTACCCTAATTCAAGATGATTTATGGAAAAAGTCTTGGACAAATATCAATGTATATGGGTGGGGTATATTTTAAGAAGAAAAAATAACATTCAGAGAAGAATGTAAGTAGAAACGTAGTTGTTAGGTCCAGGTGAGCAGTCTAATCTGATTTAGATGTTGACAGCATGCTGGGGAGAAATGGGGGTTGGACTGCAAATTCTAGTTAAGGAAATATTCCAGAGGACTATAAATATCTGACTAAACTTTTTGAATTTTGTTTAGTACAAGGTGTAAATATTTTGAAAATATTTAATATGGTATTTAAATACTTGATTTAATCTTTATGAATATTAATATTGAGCCAATATGAGGAATTAGCATGAAAAAATACCAGTAAAACATTATGTTATTAGTCACTGATAAAAATAACATTTGAATTGGGATGAATGAGAAGAATGAACAGGATGGTTGTATTTTAAAAATAAGCACTAAATGCCAAGCATTGAATAACCCTTTACATTCTGAAACCATCTCATGATAGAGGAACTCTGAGTATCCCCATTATGTATGAGCAAATTGAATCTTTGAAAGCTGAAAGAATGAGCTCAAGGTTATGCAAGTATGCAAGAGTACTATACAATGGAGAGTGAAGCGGGGCTAATTCCACTCTCTAAATGGGCACACACACATTCATTCTTTAGTTCTCTCATTTTCTATTTTTAAGTTCTTTAGAACATTAGAAAGTTTATTTATTGAGTGGGTTCACCTACCACTTTAATAATATCCTGCCAGATGTATCTAGCCATAGTTTCTCATGCAAGTCTAAATCTTGCATGAATCAACTTTCCACTGTAAATTTGCACACCCTGAAATTTTAAGTGAAAAAAAAAATCTCTTGGACATTGGTATGCAATGTTTTCTCAGACAAAAAAATTTTACTTCTTTTACTGCAGTATTTCTTTTACTGCACTAGATAAAATCATCTAATACTCTGTATGATTAGTAACTGGTTTTTGCCCTGCTGGAGAGCCTTCTTCACTCTGTGACTAGAGTCAACTAGGTACTTAGCTTTTTACATTGATGGTATTTTTGCCTTTAAAATTCTATTTTAAGTGACCCTTGATAAATGATAGGATTGGAGGAATTGGAGGAAATGCCTCTCAGTACTATTTCCTGCTCCTTAGGTGAATAACTCTGTATCTAAACTTTCTCTTTCTGTCTGGAATTTTATGATGTTTCCACTATCTTAGGCTCAAATATTGAGGGCTATGGATGACTGTTTACTGCCCACGTATAAGTGGTAGTCCTGGTGATTTTCCAATTACCCCCTGGATCTCTTTCTTTCTATTTTCATTAAAAAAACCACCTTTTTTTCTTTAGGCTTCACACCTTCCTTTTTATTTCACTGCTTCTAATTGCTTTTCTATACATTTGTCCTACACTATATACATTTGTTCTAAAATTTTAATTAATACATTTAATATATTAAGGTAAAAATAATAGATATATAATGCCTAATGATGCATTTTATTATTGTTAGGTAGATTTTTTCAACAATGTCACCTAAAATTCTCTTTCATAATAAATGTAATCTGAACATTTTTCCTAAATATTCTTTCATTCCTATTCCCACCTCCATTGCTTTGTTTAACTGCACATTATGTATATTGCTACTTTGTTTCTCTCTACCCATACCTTCATTATATACCTTCATTAAAGTATATAGTTCAGGCCACTTTGCAAGCCCTTGCATATGTCTCCTTTGAAATTTTTAAGCATAATCGGACTCACCTCACTCATTTGGGATGTAGTGTTTCATCAGTTGTATTGATGTTTTTAATTTTATATGTGTTCCTTTCTTCCAAAATATATCACAGTCATCTGAGGTAACTTACATTGTTTTATTCTTTATCTTTTCCATGCCAGATACTGTGTCTTGTGGAACACAGTAAGTCTTTTTAGTTTATCCAGTGCCTCGGGCTCTCTTCTAAAGCAGATAGATCGAGGGATCTATGAATGGAATGTCATTGTTGTTATTGTTATTGTGTGCGTGTGTTTGTATGTTTTAACAAATACAGTAAAACTTTAAGCATCACCACAAAATGTTTTATATAGAGATAAAATACATGCCTTTTAAATATTGGAAATCTTTCTAGCTTAATGGAGGCAGGTTTATAACCCTAGTTATGGAATAATATCGTATAACAATACTGAGCTATGGTTTTGACTTTTCTATTATTAAGTAAATTATTCTGCATACATGTGGAGGAGATTCAATTTTGCAACTTTATATAGCTTTTATTTATTTTTTAAAAAAATATTGTATTTATCTTTAGAGAGAGGGGAAGAGAGGAAGAAAGAGCGGTAGAGAGACATTGATGTGTGAGAGGAACATCGATTGGCTGCCTCTCGCATGCTCCCAAAGGGGTACCTGGCCCACAATCTAGGCATGTGCACTGACTGGGAGTCAAACCAGCAACCTTTTGTTTTGCAGACTGGTGTTCAGTCCACTGAAACACACCAGCCAAGGTGCAAAGTCATAGGGCAGTTATTCAATAAACAAACAGGATGTTCACACACTGCTTATTTTGAGGTCTCAGGAGTAAGAAATATATTTTGGCTTAATTTAATAAGCAGCAATGGTAGTTTACCAGGATGACATAAATGCAACATGTACTTTTCAGTAGTACAAATATCTGCTATAGAAATCCCAGTTTCTAATTACTTTCATAAATACGTTATGAGACTCTAGCGGTCAGGATAATCTTGTATTATCGGTAGCCTTTCTATAGCAACAAATGGATTGCTCTGAGTATACTGCGATAGTGAATCAGTGACTCTGTTCAAACAAGCCAGGATATTTTCACTCACTTTGCAGCTTTAATGACTGACAATATAAAGCTGATATTTATACTTATTATCAAAATATTATGATAGATGACATTATCATCTCTCTAAAGTAGATTCAATGTGTACGAGTTGATCTTTCTATTAATGGGGATGTTTAGATATTTATTGTGAAAATAAAATTTGAATTATGTTGGATTCAATTTCATATATTCTCTTGAAGAATTTTATTTCTCCACATTTATGTATTTTTCAACTTTTTATTCAGAAGGTCTTCTAATATGTTTATTAAGTCAATAATAGTCTTACTTTAATATTTATTCACTATCAATTTTTATTATATAAAGTTTCATTAAGAGCTCTGTTTTATTTTATTTTACTTTAAATAGATTTTGTTGATTATGCTGTTACAGTTGTCCCATTTTTCCCCCTTCATTCCCCTCCACCCCCTCACTCACATTCCCCACCTTTAGTTCATGTCCATGTGTCATAAGTAATTTAGCTTCTATATTTCCCACACTATTCTTGTCCTCCCCCTGTCTATTTTCCACCTACTGTCTATGCTACTTATTCTCTGAGAGAGTGAATTTCAGGAGTACTGAAACAAATATCTGACTATTTTATTTTTTATTATTTTTTCACATTTTTTATTGTTCAAGTACAGTTGTCTACTTTTAAAGGTCACCTTGTAAACTAAGTAAGTGGAAAATGATGAGGCACAAAAATATGACTTTAAAAAATATATATGTACTTCTAGTGCTCTAAAGGACAAATGCACAACAACAATAAAAGACAAAATATTTGCACCACTGAAGTTTAAAATATGTAACTCTATTTTAAATATTTGGTGGCTCAAATTACTTCAGCCTGAGATATTTTTGTAATGTTAGAAAAGATAATTTCTAAAATAAATAAAAATAATAACTTTATTAGAGTTTATGTCAACTTACTCCTATGCTTCAGAAAATTCTTGGATAGCAAAAGCACACTACATTGAAATAATGAAGAAAAGAGCCCATGAAAACCATAACATGAAGCACCATAAGAGATAAAAACCATAGTACAAACTATTGTTTTGACAGTAGTTTATTATCTGTTACCATACTACTGTGATAACAGTAGTATGCTTCAAGGGAACCCTCAAGAAGTTTCAAAACAGAAACCAGAAATCCAAAGCACCCATTCACCCCTCACAGCTGCGCATGCATACATCTCTAAGTCAGCACTACTCATTTCCGAGAACAGCTTCCTAAAGGGGTGGTCAGCTTGTGGACATTCTAAGCATGGAATATAGGGTATCAGCTCTAGCATGTATGTGAGAAAAAACAGAATAATAAACTTGGGACCGAGATGAACAAAGAACCCCCTGATCACAGAGAAAGTAAAACTAATTTAAAAAATAGAAATTTCACAATTTCTATGAGGCATCCTCAGAGTTTGTAAAACAACAACAACAAAACAACAACAAAACCAGGAATAGGCTGATAGAAAAAGACAGATGAAAGAAATACTTACTTCCTGGAAATTATAAATATTGGGTTGGGCAAAAAGCCCATTTAGTTTTTTCTGTAAAATAAAAGACACATTTTTCATTTTCACCAATAACTTTATTGATTTGGATATTTTGAGTATGTCAGCTGTCTCCTGCATGGTAAATGCTGATTGTTCTCAATTAAAGTCTCAATTTGATCGCTATCAACTTCAATTGGTCTACCTGACGGTGGAGCATTGTCTAGCGAGAAGTTTCTTGCATGAAACTTCGCAAACCACTTTTGACACATTTTCTCAGACACTGCACCTTCTTCATACACTGTGCAAATCTTTTTTTTTTGCATTTCAGTTGCATTTTTACCTTTCTTGAAATAAGAAGGCATATATGCTGATAATCTTGCATATTTTCTTCCATCTTCAGTATTAAAATGGCTACACAAAAGTTCACCAATTTTAATGTTTTTCTTTAAAGACACGCTCATATGACAGCTGTCACAATACAATCTAACACAATTGTTTCAAATAAAGTTAAACACGACTAAGTGTGTTTAACTAGAGCCATCTTAAACAAACAAACAAACACTTTGGCATACCCAGTATAATTGTCAAAATGAAAATATAGTTAAATTCCAATGGAATGAACAGTATTTGAGGCAACCTAATAATCTCTTAGCTAAGGTTCAGTACTTTCCAGAAATAGAATAAAAAGGCCATAGCAATGTAAAATATGAAAAAAGAGATACAAATATATAAATTATAACAATGTAAATATATTTAATTTTGTAGCTATGTCATTATTATATTTAATATCTGTTTATCAAATTGATCTCTGTAAGTTATCTATTTCAAAGTCTAATTTACAAATGATATTTGTGACTAGAAACATTATTTAAATTTCATTTTTAAAAATGAATAAAAATAACAAATCTAATAGAGTAAAATATTTTATACCTTAGGAAAGAATGTCAAACAGTCTGGTAATTGTTCATTTAAACACATTTAAGCAAGTATGAGAATAATCTTATGCAACAATGATATAGCAAAATATTCTAAGATAGTTTATGATTTCAAAGATCTCACTAAATAGGTTTAACACTTTGATCATATTGCATCAAATTATTATTTGACTGCTAACTCTACTTTAAAAAAATCAACAGGAATTCTCAGAATGGTTGAATAGCTGCAGATTTTGTATGTCATATCTCACATGTCCAAAAGCTTTCTCTCATTATGTGAAAAGTCATGAATAATCAGGTCAAGGCAATGTGCAAAGAAAATTATCAGACTGTGAAACTAAGGGAAGGCCTATTAGGCACAAGCTGTACACCTGTTTACTTGTATCTCACTTTAAATGGTTTGTCATTTTGTTTATGAAATCTCATTACAATGAGAGTTCTATAAGTGAAGAAAAAATCTATTCAATAAGGCAAATTATATTTTTCTGAACAATTCTTCAAAAAGCTAACTTATGTTTGAAATATTTTATGTACATGCATATATATAGATATGAAATGTATTAAACATATTTTAAATCTGTTTTAACATATAAGGATAAAATTTTATACTATAAAATATTAACAAATTCTAACCAGTTAATATGTCAATTTTTAACAATTCTGGATATATTTTATAGGCTGGCATCCATTCTTGACAAAATATACACATCATATATACATATACATACATATGTATATATGTGTGTGTATATATGTGTGTGTGTATAATTTTACCTTAAGTTAAATTGATATAGATTTCAACATAATTAAAAGTAAAATGTTATTTTATTTAGTTGATTTACATATTGCTATTATAAAAATGTATTTTTGCTCAGTCTATACCTCAAAATAGTAATATTCTGTTTCCATTTATTCTCATATTTTAGCTTATTAAAAATAGCGATTGAATCCTAAAAATAGGCAAAATTATTCTATAATCCCTTAAAATAATGTGTCATGTTAATATTTGCATATAACATCTTTGTATTAGACATTTATGTTTACTCATATAGCTAGTTAAATTTTACATGAGTAGAGGAAAGATTATCCTTGACATATTTGGTAAGTTGTTATATTTTGTATTTTCCGAATTTATTTAAAACCAATTTTTTCAATAGAAAAAAATAAAATTACAATGTAGTTTTTTCTTTCCTTTCTTTCATCTTATTTTTCTGGAAGAATTTCAGTAGTGGTAGTACTCTTTTAATTAAGTTGAAAAACAATTGTTTCCCCAGAAATTTTACAGTCTCATAAAAATGCTTTTCTAATCTTAGCATCTATAAATTTATTCTACTTATTTAATCCACTATCGTTTAATTCTTTAAATGTGAGATTACCCATGTATTATGCATATGTACTGAAAAAGTTATTTTTAAAATATAGTGATACTCTTAGATTCACTTGATTTAAAAAGCAAAAAGGATTCATTATATACCAAATGGCTGATATTGTATGTTTTATATTTATATTGTATCACATTATAGTTCTTGCATATGCAAACATGTATCAGATGAACATTATACTTTGGTTGTTCTTTTATTGTGGTTTTCATCAATACTTTGTGACTATATTTAAGTGTGAGATACTTTATAAAGAAAGCATGTAAGAGATGAATATTATAGTTTGCCTCAAAGCTGTTCAGAATTTATCTGCATTGCACATTATGCTTTTAGAGTGTGAAACTGAACCAATTTAATCTGATGTAGAATAAGGTATAGTGGGAGATTTGAGGACAGCCATGTAATAATTGAAAGCCAATCATAATTGAGAGCTTGGAGAATAGCATATTAAAGCCTCTAAAGAAAGAGTCTAGAAATGTCACTAAAAAGTGCCAAAGCAAACTTTTGAAGCTGTAACAATAATTTACTATGGTGTTGAGTCTATGAACATGAATAAGTGGGTAGTGTAGCAGTTTAGTAAAAGACGACCAAAAGTTTAATAATATTGCACTCTATAGCCTATGAAAGGATATAACCAATGAATAATTTTAAAGTTTAAAATCAGATTATTACACTCTATAGAATAGAATATATAACTAAGACTTAACATTTCCTTTCTTGAGAACATGGTCGAATTGCATTGTCTCATCAAGGACACAGTAAGTTACATGGATTGCTGAAGGAGGAACACTCTAGGTAGTGGGAACAGCAAATGATAATGTGTTGAGACAGGAATCTGCCTGTCTTATTCAATTATTTAGAAGATTCCAATTTTTGCTCTTTAGGATAGTCAGAGTGACTGAGCCAGTGAGTAGGAGATTGATATTGATAAAGTGAACGATGTAATGGAGGGAAGGTAGCAGTCAGGAAATTAGGGTGAGAGCAGTGGACAGCAGATCATTGCAGATGTCATAGCACATTTTAAGATAGTTTTTACTCTTAGTGAGATGGTTAGTAATTTGGCAGGTTTGGAACAGAGGCATGCCATATTTTACATTGTAAGAAAAATTTGGCTGCTGTGCCATAAATCCATTGTAGATAGAGGACTAAGGAGGAGGCAGTAGAGAGAGCAAGTAGATCAGTGTAGCCTACTGAAATAATTAAGGAGAAAACTGATGGTGTCTTGGACCAAAAAGTATCTCTGAGATAGGATAGCAGAGAGGTGGGTGGTATATATGAAGGTACAAGTATGATTTACTGATGCCCTAGTGTGGGGTATAAAGATGTGGGGTAGTGAAAGGATGATGGTATGAGGGTGATTGGAGAAAGGAACAATTATAAGCACAAAGCTGCTATTTATTGTCAATGGGATAATTAGGATTTGAGGTTTGCACAAACATGGTTTGAAAAGTTTATTTGACATCCAAATGTACATATTAGATATATGAGTTAGGAGTTTAAAGGTGAGGTGTTTGTTTGTTTTTTTTTTTCTGCAGATACATCTTTTCAACTTTCAGCACATATATGATATAAAAGTCATGTGATTTACATTAAGTAACTGAGATATCAATAAGTAAGTGAGGGTAGACAGAGAAGTGGTTAGAAGACCAAGACCTGGACATAGAGAGAGCTATGTTGTGACAGGAAGGTGGAAAAACCATTTAAATGATGAAGAAAGTCATGTGGTTCATATGCAGGATTTAGTAAAAAAGTAAAGATAAAATTTTTTATTAAAACTTAATGGCCATTAGTAATTTAATTTAGGACAGAGAAGCAACTGAAAGTACTGAAATATGAACAGCAATTTAGCATAAGTGCAAAAATAAAATTATGGTTGCAAAATCTATATGACTAAGGTCTTTTCTGTTACTATTCCAAAATAAAAGGTACAGAATCTTAGTAGCAAATAATATAGGGACCTTGGTATTTCATTAATTTCATCTCAGGAATAGATTGTCTTGTCATTTTTGACATCTAGAGTGAAGAGTAATGTAATATTAAATATATTCATAATTTAATCTAATACCATTTCTGAAATATTAAAAGAAGATTGGAGAACTTTGGAGAACTATATGAAGTGAGTTGTATGAATGAAAAATGAATTTGATTCGAGGGTCTACCTAATGATTTGATGTGGAATATAAATCAAAGCCTGAAAACAGAAATGCCCTTCCCTAAAATTGGATATTGTAAAATGAAATGCACAAATGAGTTTTTGGTCTTTTCCGAAGAAAGATTTTGAGGTGAAACTAGTTGCAAAAAATCTCAGCCCCACATAAACTGGCAGACTGGGATTATTGGCTAATATCGAACTACCTAATCCTGACACAGCTGAATCTCCACAAATCGAAGTACTCTAGGATCCATGGGTCAATGAGTTGATCTATAAAGGTAGCCCGTCTATTTCACAAGATTACAAACTTGTATGAACATTTCTAACTTCTCAAGTTTCATCCAAACTTTAATTCTGACTTTATTTTAAACCCTAGGACCCCATTAAGACATGACATTCATAGGAGGAGGAGGTCTCTAACAAAGCAATATTTTCACCCCTCCCCCCAAGTCAGAGAAATTCCCATGCTGGTGTGCTAATTTACAATTAGGAAAGTATAGCTGATAAGAGTGACAAGAACAAAATGGGGGAGAAAGTGCTTGATTCACATTGGATGGCATTGGAATTTAAATAAACAAGTGGCAGTTTAAAGAGCTGCACACTCCAGGTTATCTATTGTGTTGGAGGAACTTCTTACCCAAAACGTCATTCAGAAACCTCTTTAAATAAAATGCCAGTTATTACTGGTCCAAATATTGTTCTTATTTAACTTGTAGCTTGAAACCTGTGTCTTCCAATCTATTATTTTGTGACAAAACCCCAAATAAGTTAATTAATTGCTAATAATTAGCCTGATCTTGAATTTTATTTTTCTGAGTATAAATTACATTTTTTTTTCATTGTGATGTGTTTCAAACTAAAACACGGGGTATTGTTTATGCTACTCTATAATAAAGATAAAAAAGTTTAATGGTTTCAGATGTATATTGTTTAATATCAGTTATTGTTAGTCACTGTTTAATATCAGTTATTTGAAGTCCCGGAATTCACACTTAGGGGTCAAATCAGAATGTTCCACTTCTCAGAGGTCCTCTTAATATTCACTCTTTATGATTTATATCTTTGGAGTAAAGCATGTATAGAATTTAATTGGATGACTAGATTCAGGCTTTCTTCAATCCTGCTCTCAATTGAATTGGTACAACATCTAGAATAAGAAGTCAAAAGAAAATATAATCAAAACAACATGTGGTTAATGAAATCTGCTGTTAATATCATCCTTGCATTGTTTCCCATCTAATCCTTTGACAAATTTCAAGCTGTAAGCGATTAGGGCGAGACTGTCCATATCCAAACTCTTCTTTTTCAAGTGAGTCAATAATGACTGTTCCACCAAGTAATACATGCTTTATGAAAAGATATGCAAAATGATTTGTAATCATGAAAGAAATTTGACATCTTTCCTCAATAGTCTTCTTAGCCCGTGTTTTAATTTAATCTTTATTGTACATTTCCCATTACCTTTTAGTACTGCCATCCACATCCCCCAGCAATCACCACACTGTTGTCCATGTCCATGAGTCCTTTTCCCTTTTTGCACAATCCCTCCACCCCTACCTGCAGCCTCATGTGTTATCCTGCTCTGCATCTATGAGTCTGTCAGTGTTTTATATTCTGTACTGCTCAACTTATGTCTGAATGGAGAAATGAGGCTGTTTGGCTTGCTAATTAGTTATAGTAATAGTAATTGAAGACTCAGAAGGTTTTATCCCCTTATCAGAATCAATTTCCTGAAAAATAGATCATTCATTTGTATTTATCAGCTCTGCAGCATCAAAACAGTAACAAAGTCATTCTTCTTATTGTTTATAACAAATATTCATGGATATTTGCCAATATCTAACATTAGGAGATGTGAACTAGGTGTTTCACTTTAACAATTCTAGAATATGGGTGCATTAAATGTTTAAATTATTATTTCCTGTACATTTTCTAAACAAATTTGATTCATATAATACAAAGAAACTAGCACTGGCAAATAACTTAGTTGGTCCTCGCTTTTAAATCTCATATTAGGCTCTTGCTGGTTGTGGGACCTTGAGAAAACACGTAAAGTTTCTGAATCTCTGTTCCCTCACTGCTAAAAAAAAATACAACATTCTACCTTCCAAGATCAGTGTGAAAACTTGATGTAGTGTAAGGAGAGTAGTTACCTGACTGACAGGCGTATACTGGATTACAACAAGTAAAGTAAAATTTCAGGAATATAATTTTTCCTACATATTCCAATACATGATTTGAATGAGGATGGTTTTGTTAATATTGTTGTTTTAAATATATTTATATATTTCATACTATTTTCTTATAGGTATATGCATATATATACATGTATATATACATACGTGTTCTGAAAAATAGTGTAAAATAATGTTAACCCCTTTAAATGCACTAAAATATAGAATAATTATTGCTAAATAAATTTATATTATAAAATTAGGGGAAATGCAGTTTTCATATTGGCATATAAATCGCATCTGCAGAATTTGTAATATGTTCAATTACATGCATATTTCAAGTATCAATAATTGTGTGGCAAAATGTAAAGTTAGCTAGGCTGTACCTGATCTATACACACACGTGCAAAATTCAAAGATAAGGTGCACACACAGAGTTGCCTGCTGCAGTTTAGGTGTACATGCATTTGAAGATACCTCCATGAGAACCAATTTTATTTGCTCCAGTATTCTGCTTTACCAATGTATTACTTTTCCATCATGGCTAATTTTGAAAGATATAGATTAAAATGACAACCATGACTGTTATTGTTTTCTTGATCATTTCTTGTTTTCTTCCTATACAGTACATTCACTATTTACGTAGCCTCCTTGATAACCAACATTTCAAGGGATGAATACAAATCATACATTTTTACGGCTGGAAGCAACATCTTGCTGCTGTAAATCTTTATTGCTTCCTACCACGTATCATGTATTTTACCCAGAACCAAGAATCCTAAAGCAGAGTGCTTACCTGTGAAATGTACTTGCCAAGTACCTCTTCCATCTCATCCACCCAACTTCCGTTTTGCAAATTTAAAGAAAAAATAAGGTGCACTTAAGTGATTTGCTTTAATTTATACATCTAGTTAGTTACAGAGCAACAGAGACGTTGAATGTATCCTGACTTCCATTCAAATTGTAACTTGCCGTCTCCACATTACTAATTATGGAGGGATGATGCACACAGACTGCATTTTCTTTTAATTCTACCAAATCTCTACGGAATTTTTTAAAATGAAGTTGGCATAGTAATGTCAATGGGTTAATGAAAGCAAAACCGACCGCGCCTTTTATTGCAAATTCACTTTAGGCTTGAAATAGTGCGTGACACTCAGTCTAGCGCTTGTTTATATGCTTACAATATTCCATTAAGAAAAGAAATGCCAATAATCTGGTTAATTTGTCAATGTAGACAGCCAGGCAAGCCCCGACATGAACCTCCTTTAGTGTGTATAATCAGAGTTAACTGTAGACATAGTCCAAATTGATTTGATAATTGCTAACTTTTTCTTCAATTTGTTTCTTACAAACTTCAGTTGAAAAAAAAGCAATGTGTGGCTTGTCTTCTCACTTCTCAAAGTCAATCTCTGAAATTTTAAGACTTATTTACAAAATAAAATAGCCCTTTGAGAAGAAAAATGCCAGTATATAACAAATCTATTTTTTTAAACAACCACTTAGTACCAAAGCTGTTAAAAGAATTTAACTTTTACTAACCCATTTAATCCTATCATTTAAGTACTAAAATTATCCCATTTTCAAGATCAGAAAATTACAGAGATTAAATTAATCAACCAAGGTTATACATCTGGAAAGTAGTAAACCTAGGATATCAATTCTCTCATGAAGCATGTCAAATGTCTTTATTTAAAGTATATGACTAAAATTCAATATGAAAGCTTATATAATTAATAGATGATATTTGAACTTTTATTCAGTATAATTAATACCCATAATATACAAAAGATGGTTCACTTTTTGGAAAACCATGAAATATGTAGGATATTGTATCAAATTAGCTAACATTCAAATGCAGTTGTAGATAGAACATCATTCCATATAGACAAACAATATCTTTAAGAAAATAATGTGTAGCTTAAGTTCATGAGACACAGCTAAGTAACATAAGTAGTAATATTCTAAACAGAAATAGTATTAGAATTAGTAGATTCTACATATTGTTTTTAGGCCATAACACATCTTGCATATTCAATAACTTTTAAAGTTCTAAATAGAGATGCTTACTATTGTGTAACTGTGCTAATATAACTATAATAAAAATGACTAAAATTACCAGAGGAAAAACAACTTTAAGGCATATAATTTCAAATCCAGAACCAGAACAGTGAGTTTAATGGAAGCACATCAAATGTGGTCATTTAAACTTTTCCAAAACCAGAGTAACACACCCGGATGCCACAGAAACCTGAGTAGATTATTGCACTTTGATCCACCAGAAGATGGAGTGCATTGGTGCAATATTTCTTTGAAGCACTGTTATAATTTTAAAACATCACATTTTCTCTTTTTAAATCTGTCTCTATATCTCCTGCTTTATGGTGTCTACAGAAACAAAAAATGCATTTTTTAAAAAATTACAGTGCTTTTATAACACAACAGAAATTTTATATTAATTTTCAGAATAAGTCAATACTACTTGGTAAATAAAAATGCCACTTAAAGGCAGTAACTTCTTACAGAAGAACCAAAAACATCTATGAATTAAGGAATGAGAGTATATATGGCCAAAATAAATACATTCAACCTGAAATTATTAAAGATTCTTAGTTATAGTTTTCTAGTATCATATGGCATCGTGCAGACAGGTCAGTTCCTTGAATAAATCCAAGGAAATTCTTAAGCTACTTTCTATTCTGTGGGGTTAATATATGTCAATATTCACATATCCTATTTTGGCAATAATTATAGAAATGTAGATCTAAGGGAGACATACAAAAGGTGGTGTGGATCAGACGCCAATTAAAATGTACTAGTTCAGTTCACCTAGCAATGGAGATTCGACCACAGAGCTGCAGCAGCAGGCCTCCTTGTGGCCCCTATCCCTTCAGGCCTTGGGCTGCTGGTATGGGTAGCAGGAGGGGTAAGCAGGGGTGGGGCTTTAAATGCAAAACAACCAATTCACTGCTTTTCTTTTGTATTGTGTTACTGACTTGTGATTGTTCCAAAAATACATGATACTTCTAGTCCATGAAACTTAGGTTATTTTAAAAGATTTCACAGAAGATAGATATGGCATAATTCCTTTTCTTGTTCTACAATCAAAAACTCAGGTAAACACTGAAGTAAAAGTATTTTTTTCTTTTGAAGACTGTCTATCAAAAAAACACAAACTATAACAAAGATGACCAATATCCTCAACACTAATAACTAAATATATTATTTTAACAAAGTGGTCTATTATTTACAGGGATCATTTTGTGTATATGTGTGTGTGTATAATACATACATACATATATAAATTATTAGTTACTTCTCATGGAAAGCATGAGTAATAGATGTTTAACCCCATTTTTCAAAATATATAATTTTTATTATATTTTTTCCATTACCATTTAGTTCCATTATACTCCCCTCCCACCAGCAATCACCACATTGTTGTCCTTAGCCATGAGTCATTTTCCTTTTTGCTCAATCCCTCCATCCCCAACTATCCTCCCACCACTAGCTGTCATCTGTTCACCATCCATGAGCCTGTCTCTGTTTTGCTTGTTAGTTCAGATTGTTTATTAGATTCCACACATGAGTGAAATCATACGGTATTTGTCTTTCTCTGACTGGCTTATTTCACTTAGCATAATGTTCTCCAGGTCCATCCATACTGTTGCAAAGGGTAAAGTTTTCTTCTTTTTGATGATTTGGTAGAATTCCATTGTGTAAATGTCCCATAGTTATTTTATCCACTCATCTACTGATGGACACTTATGCTCCTTCTGCATTTAGTGATTGTAAATAACAATGCAATGAACATAGGGGTGCTTATGTTCTTTCAAATTAGTGTTTTGGGTTCCTTCAGTTATATTTCCAGAAGTGGAATTGCTATGTCAAAAGGCAGATCAGTTTTTAATTTTCTGAGGTATCTTCACACTGCTTTCCATAGAGGCTGCACTAATCTTCATTTCCACCAACAGTGCAGAACGGTTCCCTTTTCTCCATATCCTCGCTAGCACTTGTTGCTTATTGATTTATTGATGATAGTTATTCTGACAGGTGTGAGGTGGTATCTCATTGTGGTCTTCATTTGCATTTCTATGATGATTAGTGACCTTGAGCATTTTTCATATGTCTATTGGCCATCTGTATGCCCTCTTTGGAGAAGTGTCTATTCAGTTCATTTGCCCACTTTTTAATTGAGTTTGTTATTTTTTGGTGTTGAGTTTTGTATGTACTTTATAAGTTTTGGATATTAATCCCTTATCAGATGTATTGCCAAATATCTTCTCCCATTCTGTGGGTTTTTTTTTTTTAATTTTGTTGGTGCAAAATAAAGAAGTTTCCTTTGCTGTGCAAAGACTTCTTATTTTGATGAAGTTCCATTGGTTTATTTTTTCTTTTGTTTCCTTTGCATGGGAAGATATATCTGATACAAAAAAATTTTAAGAGCAATGTCTGAGATTTTGCTACCTATGTTTTCTTCTAGAACATTTATGGTTTCAAATCTAATGCTTAAGTCTTTGATCCATTTTTAATTTATTCTTGTGTGTGGTGTAACAAGGTGGTCTAGTTTCATTTTTCTGCATGCATCTGTCCAATTTTCCCAACACCATTTATTGAATAAATGATCTTTAGCCCATTGTATGTCCTTGGTTCCTCTGCTGAATATTAATTGACTATAAATGTGTAGGTTTATTTTTGGGCTCTGTAGTCTATTTCATTGATCTATGTGTCTGTTTTAATGTCAGTCCCAGGCTGTTTTGATTGCCATGCCCTTGTAGTATAGTTTGATATTAAATAGTGATTCCTCCAACTTTGTCACTGAGGTTCATCCTGGTTTTTTTCTAAGCTCTTTTTACTATGTCACAAGCTATAACCTAAGTGTATGTCTTATTAGTGATGTCAGCTCTCTGTTCTTGAGCTCAGCAAAGAAATAATTTAGACCCAAAAACTCTAGTGCAAGAGGAAGTATATTTAGCATGCAAAGTGAAAGTATACTTGAAGAGAAGATTCCAGCAGGCTGCTCAGAGCGCTGCCTTGGCATTTTAGAAATCAAGTCAGAAAAACAGAAGAATTGAGGTGTGTGGATCCAGGAAAAAAGTTACAAAGGCAAAACACAGGTTCAGGGTGTTAGCCTGCAACAAACCATAGCTACTCACTACTCCCCTGGTTTCAAGTCTTGTGGGGACTTTTGGAGCTTAGGAGAAAGAAAGTAAAGACACGTACCTAAAAAAAAGAAGGCATGGGTTCTAGAGAGAGAGCTCTGTTTTTTTTTTCTTAAGGATTTTTATCTATTTTCTAAATGCAGGAATTTTAGAGGAGGTCTCAGGGGATGATCACATCAACTTCCCGGGTGTATCCTTTAATTTGCTCATTCATCAAAGTGAATGTATAAGGTCACAGTTGTGGTCTCTATCTATTGGTTGGTATT
>PVKM010001991.1:0-69746 GCA_004027735.1 Carollia perspicillata | reverse complement strand
GCAGGTGTGCTCCTAAAACATCTACCATGCGATGGACAAACATGTTGAAAGAGTCTTCAAAAGAAATTCACTGAAGCCGAACACCGCCTCTCAAAATAACACCAGCTGGTACACTGGTACAGATGGGTTCCTAGAACTTGCACCTAGTGGGAGAAGCCTGTATTTCAAGGGGCCTACCCTCCAGAAGACAATTCCATTTGGGGGGGGTCCCTTTCATATATGTATAATCTCACAGAAACATTAGTGCACATCAGCTCTGGGTTCATTGTTACCAACCTACTAGATGGAAAAAATTTAAATCTAAAATACAGGACATAGAGATGCAATAATAATAGTATAGAACACAGTAACTAAAACAAAACAATGAACAGTCATTACCCAAATAGTGGGGTAGGAGCAAAATACTTTCTGATAATAATACTAATATTCATAAAAATTAAAATCATTACAGTACACTTAATACTTTATACTAGTTTTTTTAAGCACCAGTTCTTAAATTTTAGTCAGTCTGTGTCACATTCTCTGTTTGCCTTCATAGCTGTTTTTACTCTGTTCCTACAAAAAGCTAATTTCTACTGGAGTCCTCAACAGGCCTCTTTTAGGGTCAGTTAAAGTGAGGCATCAGCCAGAGACTGGAGGGTGGAGAGAGTGCAGGCAAGGTGTCTATTCCCCAGTCACAGGTTAACAGGTGTGCATTCCTCTCCTGAAAGTCAGTCTCCTACCTCTCTTAATTCCAGTGGCCTCTCCATCCTCTGGCCCCTTAGACCTGGGGCTAATTACTTCCTCCTATTGCTGGCCTCAGAGAATTTCGACCACCCTTTACTGGTTTCCTTTATACCTAACCATTCTTTTGCAAATATTAGTCCTTTCACAGGGCATCTCCAAATTTTCCCCATTTCAGTATCTCAGTGCCTTCCTGTCAGGACCCGGGTTGATAGTTATGAGTAGCAGGAGTAGCCCAAGACCAAAGTCCATCAGAATGACATTCTGCCACTGGGTTGCTCATATTTAAAGAGAACAGGGTGGCCACCTTACCAGGGAGTTAATAAAATACTGGTAATTCTAGGCATGTGTTGGCAACGTGATTACGATTACTCAAATTATCCCCAGAGGTAGTGTGGAGTAAAGTGCACATGCCAAGCCAGGCTTTAGGGGCTGTGGCCTTTACTTGCTAAAGCAGAAGTGGTCCTGGTGAGGAATAGCTACAGATGGCCTTAAGAAAAAATCCAAGGAGAACGAACAAATTGAAGGCTTTGAATGGCCAAATCAGAGCAGAGATAAACAATCAGGTTTCTCAGTCAGCTTTAAAAGAGCCCTTATTTACTTAAGCCTCAGGGCAAGTAAGGCTGAAGATAACTCCTGAATCTGGTTTGAAGACCTAGGGCATTGCTGTGCTAAATAAAACAGCAGTGCCCATACCACTGGTCTTGGTAACGGGGTCCTGATGAGGAAAGAGTAAAACAGGGGATGGTACTATCTGATCAAATAATGAGAAGGCTCAGAATTTTGAACCCCCACACCTTCCTGAGCCATCCTTACCAGAAGGCACAATCGTCCTCACCCCCCACTCTTCCCATCTAAGGAAACCAACATCATTTCCATGTAATAAGAAGACTTCCAATTGTTTTAGTTAAGGCAGGAACCAAACAGAAAATGGCAATTCTTTTCAGGACTTACTCTGATTACTGCTCATTGACCTCAGGCTCATAACAAGTTATATCCTAACAGAGTCAAAAACCAAGACCTGATCTAGGAAAAGACATCCTGTTCACTGAGAGATTTATAAAACTTTGTCAGTTTGTACCAGCAGGAATCTAGCTAGCATGTAGGGGAATATAATAGATTGTTTCTAAGGTTTTTATACCCAAAAAAGGAACTAAAAGGCTAGATCAGGCCACATGTATCAATGTACGTGCATTCATCTGGGATTTGAGATTTAGCACATTGCCTAGAGCAGGTGGGGGTGACTGACTAATTCATCCTTGATTCAGTGATGCCTTCCATAGTAAGAAGTTGAAACGCCAAAAATTTCCTGGCAGATCAAAGTGTAGTAAGTCCAAAAGCTCAAGTAAGTAAGGATATTGGAAAGTATATATTCTGAATCGTTCTGTTCAACCTATCCCTTACTGTACCCCTGGAAGGGCCTGTGGGATACACCCTTAACCAAATAATGACATGGTGAGGAAAGAACCAGCGTGCTCGAAAGATCTTTATGGTACCTGTCTTCACTAGGCTGGAGAGAACAATGACAGACGTGCAAACAGATCTGGGCCCCCTGATTTAAACGGACAGGGGTGGGCAACAGTGGGTTTACAGTTATGCATATGGAGAAAGGCATGCAGGTTCTGGTTATAACAACAGCTTAATTAGCTGTTTTCCATACTCGCAACTGTAAACCTACTTTTGCCCTCCCCTGTGTTTTATTTCATCAAAAATATTTCAACATGTGCACTAGCATATTTAGGTGATTAACAGCCACACGTGGCTAGTGGCGCCACATTGGAGAGCACAGCCCTAGAACTATCGCCGCTCCCAAGACAGTAACTAAAACTGAAGGATGTCGAAGTGGTGATTCCTAAAACATACCCATTTAAACTGTTTTTTTTTTTTGGCCGGGTGGGGGCTAATGTAAGACCTAGACGGCTCTGTGGATGAGTGCAGACTTAATGACCTCATAATGCCCACTGCGGATGCACTTCTCGCTCTACTATCTTCACTGGATCACATTAAAATAGCCCCTGACACCAGGTATGAAGGTCTTAACCATTTCTTCTTTAAATAATGCCTTATCAACAAAGATAATCAGAAGCAGTTTGCCTTCACATTACAGGAACAGCATACTTTCACTATCTTACCTCAGGGTTAGGTCAACTCTCCTCTCTTTGTCATAATATAGCCCAGAGAAATCTTGTTCATCTTGACATCTCACAGAACAGCTAGCTGGAACACGGTATACTGATTGGACTTGATGAGCAGGAAGTGGTAAATACCTAAGATACCTCAGGAAGATACATGCTGGAGGACCGGAGATAATCTCCCGGGAAAGTTCAGAGACTTGCAGCACTGGTGCAATGTTATGGGCCCAGTGGCCTGGGCATGTTGAAATTGATCCTCCATAGCAAACGGCACATTGCTGCCCCTTGCCCGTGTCATGGAGAAGAAGGCACAAAGGCGGTGCGTTCTTTGGACTTTGGAAAAAGATACCGCACACTGGGCATGCTGCTCTGATGCACGTACCAGGTATTCCAGAGGCTGTCAGTGCTGAGAGAGGACTGGGCGAGGAAAGCACCTGCAGCACATACCTCTGCTGTGATGGAAGCTGCCCTATGCCTTTGGCTCTAAGATCCAGCAGTGCAGTGACTTTTGGAAATGTTTGTGGCTGTAAAACATCTCTGTCAAGAGAGGCATCAGGGTGTAAAACTGCTTTTTTTTTTAAAGAAAACACATGCAATCTTGTACCAATAGCTATTCTCCCCTGCTTTTTCAACCCTCACCTGACAACAATAAATAGAGAGATGACAACATCTCCCTATTTATTTTAGAGAGAGAAGAAGGGAGGGAAAGAGAGAGAGGAGGAGAGAATCATCAATGTGATAAACATCAATCAGTTGCTTCTTACATGTGCCCCGATTGGGGACCAAATCCACAACCTAGGTACATGCCCTCACTGGGAATTGAACCCCATGACCTTTTGGTTTACGGGACAACGCTTCAACAGACTGAACCACATCGGCCAGGGCTAACTATTCTCCCTCTTAAAAGTCCGTCCTAACTTCACATTGGACTTTGTTTAACACTGAGAGTACTTAGCCACTGAACTCCAATGCCTATGTGGCCCCAATGACACCAAATGAACTCGGTGTTATCTGATTCAGGATAACATGGGATAAGATGTGCACGAGAGCATTTCATTGTAAATGAAACTGGGACTGTGCACGTTTGGGAAGCCCATGATAACTTCATGAGCAAGTAGCTCAGGTGTCCCTGATACCTACTACCACTGCTCTACAATCCCTCCTCCAACCACATGCATGGCCCTATGAGGTGTTCTCAGTGACTAGTACATGGAGAATGAGGCTGTGTGGGCCTAGCGGTAAACAGAGGGCATGGCATTTGATATGAGCTGTAACCACTTGTGTTTCAGGCCCACTGAGAGGTGCTGGCCCTGAAATACAGCAGTGAAGGATACCCCCAGCAGAATTTCAGACTCTACCCCCTGCATGGAAGGAGAGCTGTCTAAGGTCCATACCGTATACATGGTATGGCCATATGGCCAAGGACTTGGAAGAACAAGACTGGAAAATTGGTGCTAAAGGTCTAAGAGAGAGTTATATGAACGAGCCTCACAGAACTGGGACAGAGTGTAGTGACGTGTTCCATGTGAATGCCCTCTAGAAAGTATCCAAGTGGAGAAGGCTCTCAGTAACCTGGACAAGAGTATCTGTGGCGTGACCCAAACCAACCAGACCATCTATTTTACAAAAGTCAGTCAGAGTCCTAACTTAGCTACTATTGCGCCTGTTCAAGGAAGTGGCCCACGTACAAAGTGACAAGGGGGAAGCTATGTTATAGATTCAACAACACAGACTTTTCCCGCTCTGTGACTGATTTACTACCACCAGTGCTGGCTTCACAGCTTTCTAGAGTGGAGACCCTAACTACCCCAGGAAGATTAACCCATCAGTTGGTGGCAGGCAGGTTACATTGGGCAGCTTGTAATATGAGGGAGGGAGAAATTTATCCTCCCAGGATGTAATAGATATTCCAGACACAGATTTGCGTTCCATTCCTTCAGTACTTGTGCAAGCTCCTCCACACCTGGATTTAACAGAATGTCTTCATTAAGTACCACGGTATCTCTTAAAATATTCCTTTCAACCAGGAAACACGTTTTATGGCAAAGGAAATGCAGTGATAGGCTCAAACCTATACATTCCACTGTTCACGCCTCATGTTCCGTGATCCAGAACCACCTGGCTAAACGAGGGGTAAGACGGCCAGTGGAGCGGTCCACGTATGGCTTCCTGCTGGGAGAAGTTTGGGTGTGTTCTGTCCGATATGATATATGCCTAATGTCGTCTCCTCCACAGCCACAGTGCATGAGTCTAATGACAAAGAGGTTAAGGTAGGAGTGGCTACAGCACAAATATATCCAATAACTCATGTACAGGATTTTCCTCCCTGTGCTGAAATCTCGGGATTGGTGGTTTTGGAGACCTCAGTGCCTATGGGAAGAATATTTCCACCATGGATTAGAGTTCTGGTACTGTTGTTTTGGAAGCAGAGACCACTTCCTGGCTGTTTGGGGCATCTCAAGCTGCCGAACTATAGATAGATAAGTAGGCTACTGGTTGGTTTTTCTGGATACTAAGTGATTTGGAGTTGTTTCTGTACAATAGGGGCAAGGACAACTGTGTTGAGAATTCGGGAGATTCACTGGGGCACTTATTTAAAATAAACTTGCCCAATAATCCTGGTTACTGTAAAACAAAGGCAGGACCACAGTACTTGCAGGAATTAAGGTTTGGGTTACCCATCGGGTAAAGAAACCTGTCCAGCCCAGGCGCTGAAACGGGGGTTAAGGGGAAGCTGGGATGGGTAGTGGAAGAAGAACGCTGTGATGATCAGTTTGATTTTCCTGACCAATTAGAGAAGCACGGACTTTAGCGGCTTTGTTTCATGTTTCATCTGTTATGAAAAGCACTGGCAATGGCTAATATTTTAGACTCCAGTTGGAAGGATGACGGAATTAATGTCACCCCTTGATGATGCAGTAGCTGAATGACAACCTTCTCTCCCTCTCACTCCATTAAACTCTCTTCAACTAGCCAGTTTGAGCTTGCTGTTTATATTAGCAAAAGCCATGCCCTGATATACTGAAATGCAAAATCAGCATGACTATATTTATAGGGGCCATGATTTTTTTTGGAACCTCAAAGTAGCAATGTATTTATTTATAAAATATAACATTTCACAGAAACAGCTTCAATTTATACACGCAAACTTTACAATTACACAGAACCATACAAATAGTGTTAAGGGTCTGGCCTGGCCAAAGCTAACGAGAGTGACCTACTTTTGGAGGGACATCTTTCCCTCCCCTCACTTTATCACCCATCAATCAGGTGCCTCCAATGGGCCATACCTAATTTGCACACAGAAGCTAACTGAAGCTGCCCAGCTCAATCTAACACAAAGACCAAGGTGTCTTCACTTGTGAGACACCCCCCACAGGGAAAACTCTGTGAAAAGAACAAAAAGGAATGCAAGGAAACAGAAATCGAGATGAATATCAAATGCCTTCCAGAGGGGTCACCAGGCATCCAACCTTCTAAGAAGATAGTGATCGCCAGGTAAAGAAACAGTGTCCACCAGATCATACTATTAAAAGCATCACAATTTTTAAAAAATATAATAGATATTTAAAGTTATTTTTGCCTCAGCTTCATGTAATAGATATATTCATGAAAAGCTATGTTTTGTGTAATTCTTGGACAATTTGACAACCTGTTAATAAGCCAGCATACATGGCTAGCCAAAAAAAACCTGTCATGTCTTTAAAATCTTTAGATAATGATTTTTATGATAAAACATCACTTTCAGATACAGTTTCCATAGCCTAATTTCAACATATAATATAAAATGTCATAGTTGGAAATAAGTGAATTACTTTGAGTCAGAAAGGAAAGTAAAACATGTATTTTGTTTTAATGCCTGCATTAATTTCATTTTTCTGTAACTGCCTCAAATTTGAGTTAATATCTAAATAGTTTTACATATTTCACATTCATGTTAAAAGACAAGGTAAAACTTTAAGACTTAATAGGAAAAATGTAAAGAAAGATAATACAAGCAGTACCTCACAATCCACAGGACTCTCTAACACATTTGTCAGTGTAGGTGAACACATCACTTTCATCATAACTTTATAACAAAATTAAATGTTAATGTCACTAGAAATAGAAGGAGCATATAAAACTAGCTTGAGAGCATTCTATATTAATTTCCCCCTTTAACTTCTTGGTTATGGCAATTCATGCTAAAAGTCAAATGAGAATCATTCAAATTTCTAATCATTCTTTCTCTTTTAGGTGCTATATTCTGGCATTTAAAAAAATCAAACCTATTCCAGATTTTTAATGATGATTTATGATATAGAGAATAAATGCAGAAAGAAAGCGTCCAGTGACTACTGTTTGAGAGTTAAAAAAAAAAACAATAGTTAAAGGGAAATATAGTATATTCCAATAGCCAATCTTCTAATGAGCATAGTATTTTTAAGTTTAAAAATAGCAATATTTGACTGCCCACTGAAGTCCCAGCCTGGGTGCTCTAATCAGTCAAAAAATAATAATAAAAAATCACAGCTTTCATCTCAATGAAAGGTAACATCAGTATGTAAAGATGATATTTCCCATTATCCTGAATTAATCACAATTATTGGGTTAATAATCATAAAATAACAAATCAGAGAAAATTTATATAACAGATGTTTTCTTACTTCGATGGCTTGAAATAAGAGACTTCAGGTGACAGCGCTCCTTCTGCCAAATCCATAAGGGCCCCATGCACCTTGCAACATTTTTCAGTTTTTCAATGTACACAAATAAAAATACTGTCCAGGTCATTCCTAGCTACGTACCAAAGCTGTAAGTGACTTTGTCTTACCTACAGCACTCTCTGGGACCCTCACATGTTGGCCCTCTTCTCGAAGCATTGCTGACACTTACCAGAGTGGGTCCTGAGGTGTCCTGTGAGGGCATCCCTTCTTCTACACGCATAGCTGCAGAACGGACATTTGAACGGCTTCTCTCCAGAGTGTAACTTTATGTGTCTCAGAAGATTGCCCTTCTGAGTGAAAGAAGCTCCACACTGGTTACAGTGGAAGGGACGTTCGCCTGAGGAGAGGGAATGAGATGAGAAAGGCCAAGTAGGTTACATGCAAGGGACTAAGTCGCCATACACTGTTAACTAGAGCCAGTCCTTCGTGCTAAGAATATTCACCTCCCTTCTAGGTCTTCTGAACTTTTACCTTCCTTGAATTTGCTTTTCAAATCTAAAGTCTCAAGCTTTAGGTCAAGTGTTGTTTCCCGCCTTCATATAAATTTTACAGAATTCCTGTCACTGACTCAAAAGAATAACAGTAATAGAATTGACAAGTGATTGAACTAGGTGCCATCGCTTTATTGATGTTATTGGTTGCTTTACATATAATATTTCAGTCCTCATAATGATATATCTAATCAGGTATCTATAGTTTTAATTTATAAATGAAGGAATTGAAGTTCAAGTAGCAAAGTATCTGCTGACAGTCACAGAGTTAAGAAGTACCCAAGCTGATAATTGATTCTTGGTCAGATTGACTACATCTTCCTCTCCTTAACTATACCATGCTCTCATTAAAAATCACATAAATTTTGAGTTGAAAGGCACCTTTAGTCTAATTCTCCCATTTAGTCGATAATTTTCTTGTCAGGGGGACAAGAGGCTCGGTGAATGAACCAGGTTGCCAAGCCCATTACTACAAAACCTCCAAGTACAGCTCAGGTCCCTCAGTTCTCCTAGTCTTGGTAAGGGCCTTAGCAAAACTTCCTTATATAATCAGGGAAAACCCAAGAAAGTTATTCATTCAGGCATTTCCTTTTGTTGTGAAAATCATCTGCTTTATAGGCATTTCCCCTCCTATTACTGATATTGGTATAAAACTGTTTAGCCATAATCATCAGTGCAGTTTGTTGTCATTAACCGGCTGACATCACCAACCATAATGTTCACGAAGCAGTAAAGTGGGCATGTGGATCCAACTCGGCCGATCAAACCATGAAGAAAACACTACTGCTTAAGTCTGTCTACTTCTAAAGACAGACATGCAACATACTACAAACTAATAAATAGTATAAATACATCATATTAAAGCTTGAAGTTGAGAATAAAAATACAATTTAGAAAACAATTCCATTTTGACTGAACTGGACCATTTTCATACTTGAAGTTAGAGAATTATTACAATTTTATGAGTTTAAAAATTTTGAACTGAATTGTCATGTTTTATATATCTAACTAAAACATTCATAATAATAGTGAATAATAAAACCTCTGTATTTTGGTGGGACTTTTCACAAAAATATAGTTTATTGATTATGCTATTACAGTTGTCCCATTGGATCTGAAATTCACAAAGAAAATAAACTGGCCCCTTTCTAACAGCTGCCACCGCATATTCTATCATACGGATTTGATAGAAACGCTAAAGAAATTAAAAATGGATAAATCAGGGGTATCTTGAACCTTGTCATACTTGCTCATTTTGAAATTTAGTAAGATTCACACCAAAAAATTGTGATCTCTCTGTATGCAGACGTTAAGGTTTTTTCTTAAGAAATCTGGAGATCTCATGAACTAAGTTTACAAAATGTCCTACAATGATGTATTAGGTTGAAAAATTATTTGTCATGTTAAAGTTGCCTTATATTTAACCTTAAGTAAGTTTTTTGATTCATTTGCTAAAACTGACAAATTAAAAATCACTACTAAATAAGTTTAAAAAATACTAAAACCGACTAATTAAGTCAACACTAAGTTTTAAAAAGATACTTCACCTAAAACCTCTCATAAACAGTCTTAAAAATAGTCAACAATTTAAAATAAGTCTAATTTGGTAAACCTTTTTTATTTTACACATACATATGCACACACACATGAACACACATGTAACACACATATACACTTAAGTCTTTGACTTTTTCCCCAATGGAATAGCATTCTACAACTTTAAAATCTGGGTTTCCTACTACCCACCCCTGCCATGGAAAAAGTAATAAAAAGGAAGAAGGAGGCACTTTCTTCATGAAATTAGCTTTTTAAATAGTAGGAAAATAGCAAATTTAAATTATAATTTTCACTTCAAATATTTTATTTTTTACTTTTATTTTACTTTTGAAATCTGTCTATGCAGGGGTTCCCAGGCAAGTAAGAAATCAGTGTGCAAGAACTTTAAAATGAATTAAATTAGGGTAGTGAACAAAAACATTTTAAATTATGTTTGCCTTTGGAAAATACTCCCCTAGCATGTCAATCAGATTTTCTCGATCAACTCTTACAACTAAAATATTTTAAGATCCCCAATTTAGAGAACTGACTTTATTATTCAATATAATGCTAAAATAAAAACTAAAAAATAGTAAGAATGATCTTTAAAAATAATCTTTAAATTCATCTAATTGAGTTTATGGGACTCAAAATATTCCAGATACCTTCAAATACTATTAAAATAAGAATTGCTTTTGAATTTATATAACCATCCTTAAAGGAAGAGGAGAAACAAAAAGGGGTCTAGGTGTGTCAGGAAATCTTGCCATATTGCTGAGTGCGTAAGAATTAGTGTGAAGGCACTTCCTATGCTCCCCTGGCCGTGGGCAGTAAAAAAAGAAGCATGCTGAGGGCGAACAGGCACGCTCCCATTTTGGACAGAGGGAAGACGCCATGTTAATAATGTACTTTGATTTCAATCAGATGAACCTTTGAGAAATACAGATCTACTTAACATGAATTGTCTAGATTTTTAAAAATTCTTGGATAATAACTCTATAGCTTTACTCATTTCAGGCTGAAATATGCTTAACTACTCTTAATTCCTTGATTACATAAATAATAATTTTTTTCCACAATCCTCCATTTTTTTTGCACGTGTTCCACACTAAATCTAGTTGGAATTACACTGAAAACCCTCAGTGACACTACTACTAGAGTCAAAGATGAAAATAGAGTTTAAACTTATAAGATTTCTTTTTAGTATACATCATTATATTCTAGGAATAATCCAAATACAGGAGTCATATCCAAATCTGTTTAATAACAAATCAAAAACAAGTAGATTAACTAATTTTTTTCTAAAAAGTTATTCCTATAAAATGTGAGCAATCCATTTATTAAATGATTTAGAGTTTCTCTGTCCGAGGCATTACAGAAATGTGCAAAATTATTTGAAAATTAAGAAAAAAGTTCAGCCAGCTATCTATATTGTCTATGTAAAATAACACATCTCAATGATTTCTTTTTTAATAATCTGTTTTTCTTTAGTAAACAGACTGAGTCAATGGGTCCTTTTTAAGTCAGTTTAGACCTTGTCTGAAAAACCTAATAATGTTCTTTTACAGATGAAAATAAAAGCAAATTTCAGGAAAATCTCACAAATTTATGAAACACATTAGTGACATTATGGAGTAATTAAATTTAAAAAATCAAAGAAGGCTATTGCATCTATGACTAATCCTCATGTAAGTGGGTCAAAAGTCCAGATTAACCACTCCGAATCCATTCTCATTCTGTTTTTTTAAAATAAATTTATATATTAATATCATCAAGGACCCTTTTTTAGTTATTCACTGGATGGAGTTATCTATTATGCTTATAATATAATGGAATAAATAAATTATATTTCAACATTTTAGGTGCTTTCATAAACATTGCAATGCAGGTGTACATGCATCAATTTGCTTTTGTGAATCACAACAGAGGGTGTCCCTGTGTTGAAGGGAACAACAGCCTGTGAATGTCAAAAATCCCGAGCCCCTGGAGAGAGGGCCTAGGAGCAAGAGAATGGCTCCACAAAGCTGAAATGTACAAAATACAGTGCTGAAAACTTGAAGTTATGAAGATGGGAGGACTCTGCCCACACAGTGGCAAAATTAAGAATATTCTATATTTATAATGTTTACATCAATCTGTGTTTAGGTATGCATGAACTAATTTATTGCCCCTACTTCCTTTCTTCTCCCTGTATTCCCAGCAAAGAGTGCCTGGAGTATCCGATGACAATATTACCCGATTACCTACTAAAGTCACGATACCAAAGAAATAACACCAACCCATTAATAAGATACTGGAATTGGCACTTTAGTATAGTGAAAAAGAAGAAGTGAATTTGATCTGATACTCCATGCCATTTAATGAACTGGGTGGTTGTGTATTTTTTTTTTCACTATGAATTTTATATTAGGTGGTTTTTGAGCTAAAAACACAGAAACATATGGTTCCCCCAAAGGCTTGATAAAGACTTAAGACAATGCCTTTTATACTAGCTCTAAATCACTGGTGAGAGGTGGAAGTTCTAAAGTGAACCCAGTAGTTCATGGTACTAAGGAGAAAACATTTGGTGACTACATTCTGACTGCATATTTTCCATCTAGTTTAAATTACAGAAATATAAGTAGATATTCTATTCTGGTACTAAAATGGAGTAGAAAATGTCATGACCCACTCAGGTGCATAAACAGGGTCAGCAGACATATGTATAAAATAGCTAATTTAAAAATATATCACAATTTCAAGGTCAACAATGTGGTAGATATCCCAAGCCCCTCTATGAATGACTATAACTTTAACAAAACTTTCTGTATTTGAGGAATATGTACGAATTTTTACAATACTCTGGTAAATATTAACAGTGAAAAGTTCACACAGTTGCAAGAGTACTTTGGTATATTTAGTCCATTCCCCTTGCCTTTACTAGCTAAGCGAATCTCCTAGGACTTATGGAAATCTTCGTAACTATTTAGAAATATTTTCCATGTTAATTAAAAGACTTCAGAATCAAAATAATTCAACTCTACTATAGTAGCAAATATCAAATGACAGTAGAGTAGGTAATTATTACTGTTTACAAACCAACAATCCTCATGAAAATCACTACAGACAGTGAAACACTGATTAACCTAAATTTTGGAAAGGTCATCCTCGGGTTCTTTGAATTTTCTTAACTTAGACCACTAAAGGTTTATTAAAATTTTACAAAAACTGTTTTTAGTATACTTTTCAGCCTCAAAATGAATACTCTAGACAACTCAACTGGAAAGTCATTAGGTTAATTTTGTTTGGTTTGTATGTTTTAGATGGGAGAAGGTAGACATCTGAGTGGGTATCATCTTCCTCGGTGTAATCAGCTGGAGATAATGAAGGCATCATAACTTTGTGCGACTCTTCTTTAGAACTGCAGTTAGAATGAGTCATGGGCACAGACTCATTATTTTACAGTCTTTTCCTTTTTTATCTTATCAAATATGGTATCCAATCTTGATCTTTTAATTCTTCCATGAGACACTTTTAAAAATTAAAGAATTTTTTTACTAGAATATAAATATTACTATAAAATTTTAAATATAAATATTTTAAAAGAAAATTCAAAACAAAAAGTAAAAATGTTACTGCTTGTATGGCTGGAATAATCTTTAATCCTTATAAAGTTGATGATTTTGATTAAAATAACACTGATTTTAGCATGCAACTTCTCACTATAACTTTTAAGACACTATTAGCCTTATAGTAATTCCTCATCATAAAATGTAGGTTACCAAGCATAGCATATTTGAACAAACCCACGCTGGGTATCATGAAATTGGCTCTAGCTTCACATTACCCTTCACAAGGGACAATGGATAAATCACTTGACCCTTTGGGGCTTCAGTTTCTTCCAGTGTAAATGAGAGGAAGTTTAGACTACAAACTTCAATGTACCTTGTATCTCTCATGTTTTAAGTACCTACTTATTAAATCGATTATTTACAAATCAACTATTTTAAATCAATGTCTTTATTATAATTTATTTCTCTTCCAGAAGAGTCTTATATTTTTAAAGCTCTGAGTATGTTAGTTATTAGTATTTTGCTAAATAATACTACTTTGTATTATAGTTAAAACTAGCATTATTTTTAAATCAATTTTCATAGGAACTTGAAAAAAATTTTAAGAGTTCTCTGTCTGCTGCAATCAAATTGCTGGTTTTTTAAAAATTTTTAAATTTTTTGCCAAAGGATGTATACAGATTTAAATAAGGCCTTCTTATTTGGCTAGTTTTGCACATGACTCAAGTCTTTAGACTTTTTATATACTTTTAGTGTATATTAAATTAATCGGAGGTCTTTTTCCTCCCCATATTTCATGATTACAGGTTCTACCTGCACACCCACCACCCTTTGATGAGCCTACCCTACCTATCTCCTTGCAGGATTTATGATAAAAAATACAGGAAGTTGGTAAAATCCTCAAACTAGAGAAAATAAGTATCTGCCTATTATAGAGACCCATGGTGGGGAAAGATTGATTGGAAATTGTATTCCAGGAAATTAACTAGATAAGGTGAAAATGATCCACCCCAATATAAATGCATGAGTAACATTTCAGAGTATAAACTCTTAGCCTGGAAACTGTATTAGCTGCCCATGGGTATGGTAAAATATGTATAGTAATACAAAAAGATTAAGTTGCACAATGCAATTCTCCTCTACCTTTTGAACCCTTATCATATTATTGCTATATTAAGAACTGTGGAAACTGAATCCCAAACTTCTTTCCTGATATGCTATTCAGATTTGAAGGCTGGAAGTCAAGACCCAGGCTACTCTCTGCTTTTCAGCAATCCAATACTAGCAGAATTCTGAAAAGGTAATTTCACCATTGCCACCCCTGAATAAAAAGGAAAGAGAATAGATGTCAGGTAATATCAACATCAGATGTCACAGGCAGTCATCAGGTTATTCTTTCAGCTGCTTACCAGTGTGACTCCTTTTATGTACCATAAGCACATTGGGCCCAATGCAAACCATGCCACAGACGTCACATTTCAGTTTACCATTCGGAAGCCGGATTCCTCCCTCGCCTTGAAGCTCCTGGACTTTCCTGTTGTCGGCCACCTCGCTGCTCTCAATTAGGGGTTCTTCTAGGCTGCTGCCCTCATCATGTCCCCTGATATCATCTTCACGGCTCAGGGGTTTCCTGTCACACTCTTCATCACTCTGCATTTCTAGCTTTACTGAATTTGCTGTAATTTAAAAAGAAGCAAGGAGACGTGTTAATGCATGCTATGTTGTCACCTACACCTCTCTTCCACCGACTGCCGTTCTATTAACATGGTTGGAAATGCCGTGTAAAGGAAAACACAGTCCATCACCAGTGCAATGTTAACACACACTGCACTCTGAGATTTTAGAGAAGCTCTGGCATGAAGGTGAAGATGGATTAGGAAAGCTCTGTGTGAACAGAACCAACTTTATTTCTACACACATTTCTTTCTTTTTTCCTTATTTTTGAGTTAAATTTATTGGGGCGACACTGATAAATAAGACTGTGTAGGTTTCAAGTGTACGATTCTACGGTGCATCATGTATATTGCACTATGTGCTCACCACCCAAGTCACATCTTCTGTCACCATATACTTGGCCCCCTTTGCCCTCACTATCCATGCCTCCGCCCCTCTTCCCTCCCATAGCCACCATACTGTTGTCTGTGTCTACGAGTTTTCATTTGTTTGTTTTTATTACTTGTTCACTTGTTTTGTTCAACTTTAAATCCCACAAATGAGTGAAATCGGTTATATACTTGAAAGCAAGTCTCCAAATATTGGGTTGGCCAAAAAGTTGGCTGTTTTTCCCATATGATGCCTCTACTAGAGCCTAGTTGTCTTAAACTTCATTAGAAACAATTTTGTTAGACTTACTGTGACAGCTGTCATATCAGTATGCATTTAAAAAATATCGAAATTGGTGAATTGAAAACCAGTGTGCATTTAAAAAAATCAGCCATTTAATTTAAATATTGAAGCTGGAAGAAGATATGCAACATTGTTGGCACATTATGTTTTACTATTTCAAGAAAGGTAAAAATGCAGTTGAAACACAAAAATCGATTTCTGCGTATGGAGAAAGTGCTGTGACTGATCAAATGCGTCAAAACTGGTTTACAAAGTTTCATGGTACTATTGATATTTTGGCTAAATAATTCTTTGCAGTGGGGCTGTCTCATACATTGGGAGATGTTTAGCAGCACCCCTGGCTTCTACACACTAGAAGCCAAAAGTGGAAGATAGCTGACATACTCAAAATATCCAAATCAATAAAGTTCTTGGTGAAAATGAAAAAATGTGTCTTTTATTTTACGGAAAAAACATGATGGACTTTCTAGCCAACCCGATAATTCTGGTGTTGGCTTTTGAGTTTGTTGTTAAGGCTACTGAGACTGAGATAGGATTAGGGAAGAGAGAAGATTAAATATTTCTTAATCTTAATACAACAGTCATTTTACACACACATACACACACACTTAGTCTGTGTTTTTAGATCAGAGTACATGTGTAAACCTGTCTCTGAAAGGAGCAAGAGAAACAACTCAAGATCTTAGTACAGCACATGTCTTGGACACATGGAGGCACACCACCATGGCAAATATCCTAAAATCAGCTAAAAACATTCTTTCAGTTAAGAGCTGTGTAAATGTAGGGTAGAGTACATGGATCTCACGTGCTCTTAAGCTACTCTGCCTTTTTACCCTACATGAAGAAAGTTCTCCATGGAGCATGTTAGTCTGCAAACCAAGTATTTCAACTTTAAAATGTGCACACCGAAAAGCCATGAATGACAAGAATGGCATGGCATGCATGCATGCACTTGTGACTGTTAAGAAATTTAATGCCTTCTGTTTGCTGTTTTTGGATCATCCCACAGAAAAGTTGGAATTTGGTTAGCACAGCCCTCATTCTGGATTGCTGACAAAGTCTTTTCACAAAGCAGAAGCAAGTTTTAAATGAATACCAGCTATTTATCCAGTAATCCTGATCATTTCTTAAGAAATCATATCAAAGTTACTGAGCAAAATAAATTATTTGGTATTGCTTGACTAGAGGAAACATTTCCATAAAAGGAAGTTCTTTTCATTGCAATTGTTGTCTTAGAGAAACCACACATTCTGTGATTTGTTACTGGTACTAATAATGGGTAGTGCTACCAAAATGGCGCTTCCTCTGTCCTCTCCTTGGAATGCCCCTACCAACCGGAGGCAGTGGGTACAACGAGCAGATCGCTGGATGTAGCCAGGAGAATGTGGCTCTAGTACGGGCTTTGACATTTACCAGCAGTACATTCTTAAACTAATTCTTTAACCTCTGAATCTTAGATCTTTCGTTTGCAAAGTGGAGATGAACTCAGACTACAGAATAAAGTTTGACCAGAACCGTTTAGCTATTAAGACTGAGGGTCCTGTAAGCTGGATTTGAATACTAACAATGGCACTCAGTATAAGCGGCTTCACCTTCTGCCAGTTACAAATGGGGATGATAATAATGGTCCTCTCTTCCTAGAGTTGTTGTGAGCATTCAATGAGTAAATATAAAAAATGGGTCTGACTGCTATTTTCTCTGGACTGACAGTGCTCTATTCCATAAGGATTTTTGTGCAAATTAACTAATTTATAGGATGCAAACTACTCTGAGGTTTAAAAGGGATATATAGGCTTTCTGGCCCCATTTGAAATGAATATTCAAAGTAGTAGGTATTTGCTAGAACTGAAATAGAAGAAATGGTAAACTCTGGTAATCGTCTCTCATGCTAAAGAACTATGCACTTACAAGGCTAATGTAATACAGGCATCATTTACACAGGCAAACATAGATACATCACTGCAAAAAAAAAAAGAGGGGAGTGTAGAAAAACAAATGGGGAAAACATTTTTTGTTAAGCTGTTAAAAACAAATTATCTTAATTTAGTCTATATCTTAATGAACATTTTCTTTGCCACTATTACATTTTGTAAATTTAAAAAATAATTAAAAACCCTAATATATACCATTTAAAAACAAAATGTACATTGTTGTTTCATATACTCATAGGCCTTACACTTGTAAAAATCATCCACCTCAACCAATAAGAAAGAAGGGCCAAAACTGAATTTGCTTAATAAATATTGGTTGACTCAATGATTTTTAAAGTACCTGGTACTTGCCTGATACTTTGCTATTATTACGGAGGTTTAAAACAAAAAGCTGAAAAATATTATCTTAAATAAGAAATTCACATTAATAGGATAGTAGATACACAGATAAAGGTCATTGACATAGTTCATGAATAAGAGTCCAGGGAATATTTTGCTAATGTGGATGATTTGGTTACATAATAGGTTTGTTGACCTGAACAGTACCCACATGTGAAGAGGCTTTTCCTTAGGAACTGGGCATTTGCCCCTTTCGCTCCATACCTTCAAGTTCTCACCTATGTGAGATGGCAAAGATTTGCAATGTCTAGCAAATGATGCCTTCAAATAATGAAGTTCTTTATTTTTAAGATTTGGGAGGAAAAGGTAATTTTTTATGTGCATAATGAAATATAGTCAACTGATCATTGATTCTGAGTTACAAAAATTGAAAGAATAAATTCTAGCCTCACCCTTAGCACTTGGTTTTCACAGATAACCCTATCATTTTTAAATGTTAAGTTTTGAAAATATCATAGTAGTAACCTGATCCTAAAATACCATTATTAAAATATTTTAATATCTAAAATATTAAACATTTTACAATTTAAAACTTGATGTTTAGTATAACTTGATTCTCTTAACCCTTAAACAAATTATTTCATTTCACAGCCAGAAAAATAATGCAAAGGTATTAGGATTTATTTGCACTATTTGAAAGAATGCAATATTGATTGAGCTTATGAAATGTAAAAAAATGCTTTCTAGATTAATTACTATCAAATTAGGGATTTATTTCTGTTCAGTTTCCAAAATATATTTTTCAATTTTTTTATTTTTAAAGGAAGCAAATACTAGGAAACTGATGAAATATTTGTTTCATACTGCCGAATAAAAGCTAGCTTAAAAAATATCATTCTTTACTTAAAAATTGGGGGGAAATCATTCAGGTATGATGTTTAGATGGATTTTTACATGCTTGGTTTCTGTTGTGTAAGAATTCAAGGGGGCACTGAGGATCGTTATTACTCACAAGCACCAATTTCTCCTGTCTACGCCATGATACTAGAACGGTGTTGTTATATACACTAACTGAATCAGTGTGTCTACTGACTGAAGTTTCTTCTGAGCACATGTATCTTTCTCTCACTTAGACGTTTGAAACAGAAACGCTAAATATGATTAAATCCATGTTAACAGCCAAGCAGCTGTTTAAATAATGTGTTAGAAAAACAAACTGCCCTCAAAACACTTTTGTAAAGCACGATTATTTACTAGGAACTTCCAGACAGTCTAAATAGTTAAAGTAAAAGCATCATAACAAATATTATCTCAGGTATGTTCAGTTTTTTCAAATTTCCTCAACAAAATTTCACACAATATAAAACTTTATTTAACTGTGAATAAATAAATGGGGAAATCTTGAAAAAGGTCTGCCCCACAACACCCTTAAAGTGTCCGTTTATAAACGGGTGGACAAGTCCAGACACTGGTGGTCGCCGAACGCAGCAGAGCCAGTGTGGGCAGCATTCTACGTCAGCACACCACATTACCTCACCTCACTTTTTTCCATCTCCACTCTCTTCTCTTTCCAATGTGGTTAGAATATGTATTTTAAAAACCCATTAGGAAAACTAGATTAAGACTGTGCTGATTTCTGTAATACTGTTATTATTCTGAGAATAGATAGTATAGTAGGAAGTTACCCTGCACCCAAAGGCAGGAAACCAGGGTCTTCACCTGTCCTTCTATGACTTAACTCATTGTGGGACCTTGGGAAATTTATTTCAATTTAGTCAACTGCATCATCTGAAATATGCAAAGTAACACTTGGTATTCCTAAAAATGTTAGGTTGGACAAAACGGTCTCTTTAGACCAAGGATTTAGGGCCCTAGTAATGATAATAGTAATAGTAATAATGCTTATAATAATATTTAAAAAGGAACTTATTATAATTTTTATAATTTTAAAAAGACAACTTCTGTCTCATGTGATACCCAAACAATGGTGAATTGGGGGTAGGGCAGCACAGATAAACGAATGGAGCCATGGGTGTGAAGAGACTTTCCTAAGGACACGAAATAAGTAAATGTGAGACTGGTATCAACTCAAGATCTGCCTTCACCCAGCCATCTTTCTATGACATGACACTGGCTCTCCAATTAAACAAGTAACTAATATTAGTGTTAAAGTAAGGACAAATACCACTTAAGGGTGCACAGATCTCTCAGATGCTATAAAACCATGTCCATTAGTTAAAGAGGATACCAGAAATTCAAGTCCACAATGGTTAGATAGAATAAAGATTCTTTAAGTTCCCATAAACTCATCCACTTAATGAATCCTTTCTATTAAGTCTGGGATGCATATACCCACTCAAAACAACTACCTCTTAATCTGAAAATTTGCTTTGGTCTAGGGATAGGACCATATAGTACAACCAGTTCCTGAAGAATCTGTCAGTATTTGATAGGCAACCTGTCCCCCACTTTTTCAATGTTCCTTGGTCATACTATGACTTACCAGCGGTAGATAAAGACAGCTCTTTGAGAAATAAGTCAGTATTATCAACTTTAATCTCTAAACCAACAGTTTATGGAGGAAGGCATTTTAGGACTTCCACTGTGGTCATTTGATGGTCTCATATCAATTATATTTATAAAAATAAATCATACCTATGATCAGCTCATGAAGCATTTCATTTGCACTTAAAGAGATCTTCACAACACAATAAATACAAAAAAACTGTCCTTTCTACCTCCTTGAATAAAAGTAGAACAAAGAAGGGCAAGACACCTGACTCTCTGATGGTCTCCCACAGTATATGAAACCCTATATAGCACGCTCATCAGCAAAACAGCACAGGTTTACTGGCCCTCACAGTGGCTCCATTGTAGACCAAGGAAGAAGCTTCTATTTTTTTTTGGCAGACTACTATTTCATGAGAAATGTACAATGTGGAGAAAATAAGCCTAGTTTAAATAGAAATGCCACAGGCAAACAATAGTCTGTCCCCTTTTCCAATAGTCTGTCCCCTTTTCCATCTTTTAACTGAATGATTTCATTTGCCAAGTCCTAAAGATTCAGTATCTGCCATGTCTTATATATCCAATTCCTTTCCTGCACATTCACGAGCAGCACGGACAGATCTTTAAGATTCCTCATGACCTTTTACCTAGACAACTGCAACAGCTTCTCACTGGTCCTTTGGTCTTTTGCCACACTACTCCCCCAACTCATCCTCAATGGTTGTTAGATTAATCTTTCTAAAGAAAAGCTCCTATTACTTTCTTAAAATATCTTAAATGACTGCCCGTTATCTACAAATTAAACACAAAGGTCTTGGTGTAGAGTTTCAGGTCGTGCCCCGCACAGCTCCGTCATATCCCCCGGCCATCCGTCCTATCAGTCCGATCAGTCCCTCAGTTACTCATGCCTTTCCCAGTCACTTTCTAGACATTCTTCCCGGAGCTCATCCCTTACAGCTCTTTCCCCCCTGCCTCCTGTTATTATTTACTGGAACCCTTCCTCCATTCTAACACCATTAGCATCCTATTCAAGGCCCACTTACCTGCTACCTTTTTTCATGAAGCGTTTCCTGAGCACAGACACATTACAGAGTCATTAGCAAGGTGTTTGCCTTAACTCTAGACTCCCGACAGTATGAGGCCCTTCCTGCCTGGAGTGCACGATCCTTGAAAGGGAGCGCCTTTATTCACAGTTTTAAAACCATCTCATCTTTATATATTCGAGGTGCTCAATATGTTGTTTGTTGAACTGCTGTTGCTGATTTTCTTTTTTTAATCCTCGCCTGAGCATAGAGTCAATGATTTTAGAGAAAGAGGAAGGAAGGGAGGGAAAGACGGAGAGAAACATCAAGAGAGAAACATCGACGTGAAAGAGGGACACCAACAGGTTGCCTCCCCTACGTGCGCCCCGACCAGGGATCAAACCGTCAACTCAGGAAGGTGCCCTGACCAGGGATCAAACCCACAACCTTTTTCGTGTACGGGACAATGCCCCAACCAACTGAGCCACTTGGCCAGGCTGACTTTCTATTATCCTTCTCTTTTTTAAGTTACAGAGACCATGCCTAAATTAACCACAGGTAACAAATGAATATAGCAATGAAGAGTTAGGTTTCAAACACAAAATGTCATCAACATAACATGAAGTACAGGACTACTGTATGACAGGAAAGACCAGGCACATGGTATGTTCTGCCTGACATAATCATGACAGTCAGTCACTCTGTAAGGTAAATATTGTCCTCATTTTACAGATGAGAACACTAAAGCTCAGAGTGAGTGACACCACTTTTATGTCCAAGTCACACACCTATTGGGAACCAGATCTGAGATGGAACCCAGAACTAACTGAAGAACAAATTCCTGCTACTCTCCCTTTGTCAACAAAAGCAACGCAGTTACTAGTTACTGATGAAGGAAAAAAACGTCAGCATGCTAAAGAAAAATAACTCGGAGCCAGCGTGTGTCATCTGACATGTCTTTTCCGCATGTCTAATACAGGTGCAGTAGTTTGCCAGCTCTGAGTAAAGAGAAATCTGTCTGAGAGTCTGCCTTGGAAGAAGACCAGCTTACACTGCCAGGCTTTTCCGAGCACGGATTTTATTTCATATAAGAGCAATCTACTTGAACTGGCATTCAGCAACCATCTCCTTAATATAACTGTGGGGGGTTTGTGAAGCAAATGACATTGTGAAATTATCTATTTAATAAGGGGAGTATAAAAATTTTAACCAAACTTCTGAAAAGTAAAATCATTGCTATACAATCCAGCTGAGCGGACATATTCCCAAAGGGACCCACACATTGTATCGCCAGAGGTCACTAAGGACGCTTAAACCAGGTCAGAAGGCAGTGCCGCTGGCATGCTAAAGAGACAGAGATAAGAAATGGAGCAGGGTTTCTATTACGGGGTGGCAGCAACCGAGGGAAGAACCGAAGCCCTGAGAAGCATTTCGGCAGCTTTGCAGAGTCCCTAAGCTGAAATGACAGGGGGACTCAGCAGCTTCCATACCGTGGTGGGTTCAGGAATGTCAGTGCTGGTTGCCAGAATGTGGAACATGCTCTCTGACAACCAAGGCTACAGACTTTCTTTCCCTGGTGTTCTCCATGAACACTTCACCAACTGTGCAAAATTAACAGTCAACATCTGGCCCCAGGCTGCAGGATTGGTCAGTTAAAAGTGTAAAACCAGTAAAACGCATGAAGTAGTATCAAAGAAGAAAAAAATTGTAGTGATGATTAAGGAAAATAAATCTAGACAATCACTCAGCAAATTTTCAAGATCAGTTGCAGATTTTTTATTTCCCACAATGTAACAGCTGTTTTTTTTCAACGTTCATACCTACTTTACTACATAGAATGAATTAGGCACTTTAACATTAGAATACCTGTTAAAAGGTTAAAAATAATTACAAAACAACTAGGTAAATAATGGAAATGGTGGATTGGAATACCTGTGTTTAAATTCTTTATAAGTGCCCTGGCTAGTGTAGCTCAGTGGATTGAGCGCGAGCCCGTGAACCAAAGGATTGCGGTTCGATTCCAAGTTAGGGCACATGCCTGGGTTGTAGGCCAGTTCCCAGCAGGGGATGCACAAGAGGCAACCATACATTGATATTTCTCTCCCTCCCTCCTTCCCTTACCCTCTAAAGATAATTAAATAAAATCTTAAAAAAATCATTTATACGTGTGAATATTAAGAAGTCACTTAATATCTCCCTGTTTCTTACTACATAAAGTGAGGATAATAGTCTTTATATAAAAATCCTAAGACTGGGAAAGCATGCAGTCACATAAAACAAGCAGTAGAGCTCACAGTGAAGAGTAAGAGATCTGGATTCAGTGCCCTGACGTTCTAGACCAGCTTCTTTTATTTTATTGATAAGTCACATGACCTTATAAAAACCTCTCTGAGTCTCATTTTTCCCATCTATAAATATCAAGATAATGATCATACTTCCATCCTAGGGCTGTTCTGAGTATTAAGTACAATTGAATATGTAGCTCTCTCAGAGCTATTTCACTTCTTATAGATCTACTGTATGAAGCATATCGTGAAGTGTAGAATACCAATGCAGGAGCACGTTTACTGCAGAGAAGTACCAGGATGACACCGAAGGCTTCACAAAGGCAATGGCATTCGAGATGGCACTTACAGGTTGGATGTGTTCTATGTAATAAAGAAGATGGATGGCACTCAAGATTGGGGCAAGCATGAAGTGAGGAGAAGACATGGGTCCCTGTTGGTTTAGTGACACTGTCTCTTCCAGAAGGCATTCATTCAACAGGGAAGATAGATAGAAAATATTCTAAAATCAAAGAGAGTTTAAAGTAGAATATTTTAGAGAATGAAAATAGAGTATTAAGAGAATTAGTGCATGTAGAGCAGAAGTTTCAAAGACGACTTGACAGCTTATTAATAGACTTCAGTTTCAAGAAACAGTGTGAAGGAGGAAACTCCTTAGAATTTTTCATTCATTCATTCAAAATTACTCACTGAGCAGCTGCTCTGTAGCAGGCACCACAAAGCAACAGTGAATAAGACAAATATGGTGCCTGCTTTCCTGGCACTTCTGAAATTTATGCATGTATGTATATATATATATATATATATAAGTATATATGTATATCTGTATTTTGCTTTTATAAATGAGGAACTATTCAAAGTAAAATACCGTGATGAGAAATACAATGATATGTAAGCCCTTGCCCCAGAATATGTTGATACTATAAAATCTCAGTGCAAAATGTAGAGCATAAATAACCAAGAAATAGTCTCATAAGATCACTAGTTCAAAAAATTAGCTTCTTCTGAATTGTAAGTAGTTCCTTTAAGCATGTCATCTATCTGTTAACTCAAGTTTTGATTATTCAATGAGGATCTTGTCTCCATTTCTAGACTATTTAAAGCCAGTTTTCTAAAGCTCATAACTAAAATAGACAAAATATTCTTAAATGATGGCATAGTTCTGTATATCATAGAAAGCAGATTAAACAAACATGTCCAATATAGTTTAAGGGCACAATAACAGCTTTTAAAAAAGCACATAAAGGTAAGTTGTTACATTTATCAGATGTGAGAGAATTCTTTAGTCGTTTTAAACATACTTTTAAAAAAACACTTGATGCTTTCTGGTCGTAACATGAGTAGGCAAAATGTATGCAAACTGAGTTCTATTTCTCCTTCGATTAACTTAACATCTAGTGCTGATATTGCATCTTTTCACCTATAAAGGGGCAAGTTAACTTATAAGAGACTTAGCTTCCTTATCTGTGAAATGGAGATAATTCTACTTATTTATGCAGGCAAAATAATTAAAAGTCTACCTGCCTGAAGCCAAGGTTCTTGAGGTCCCTTCAGTCTGTGGTATACCTGATTGTAGGATGTAACTTGCTATGCTTGAGATTTTATGTAAAATATATTTTGTGTAATAGGTAATAATTATTAGCTACTTAGTATCTCAATATAAATTTCTTTATATAAAAAATCATTGGCATGACTGATGTCAAGGAGCTTCCCCTACCCCCCACGTTTTATTCTAGGAGTTTTTCAGAGTAGAAAAGTATGTTGTCAGGGGCTGGAGGATGGGAAACAGAGAGAGAGGATGGTAGAAGGGTAAAACTTTCAGTCATAAAATGCATGAAGACTGAGGATCTAATGTATAATATGGTGGTTACAGTCGGTAACAGTGTGTTGAATAATTAAATTTTGCTAAGAGTGTAGCACTTAAATGTTCCCACCAAAAAAGAAGAAGAAGAAGAAGAAGAAGAAGAAGAAAAGGAAGAAGAAGAAGGAGGAGGAGGAGGGGGGGAAAGGGAAGAAGAAATAATAATAATACATGCAAGGTGATGCATGAGCTACTTAACTAAGCATTCCTAAATCTATGTCTTAATGTATTTCTGAAGGTCATAAATAAAAGCATATTTAAATGTGAAGGTACATTTATACACTGTACATACACAGTAACCTGGGTGGTATGTGCGTATGATGTTCTTTATTAAGCAGAAGATAGTACCAAATGATTAATATGCCATCCCCACGTGCTTTGTTCAGCTGAATATTGGCCGGTATCCAGGAGGGGGAAACAGGCAAAGCAAACACAACATCCTCAAGACTTAAACAAATGAACAAAACAATTGCTACAAAAGCCTTCACAAAAGCATAAAGTCCTTAACTCAAACAATGTTATGAAGGCTCTTGAATTGTTCCTTTTTTCTGCTTTGTGAGCATGTGAACCCTGCCATTATGGATGATTTGCGGGTGCTTGCCAGTTTCCTCCCCGTCCTGGGCAAAGAGGCAAACCGCAGGTTTCCAGGGAGGGAGGATGCTGTGATGCTGTGACAGTAGGGATGGCCTCAGCCCTTCCCTGGACTGTTCCCAGCCCAGGGATACCAGCTACCTTGCTGCTGTGACAACTGGCTGCCGGGCTGTGTACTTTAAGTTACGGAAAATATACAAGTTATAAGTTTCAGAAGCCTATAATCTTCCTTTGCTTGAAGACAATGAACACATGAACTGGTAAAGGTCCTTGTACTTCTTTTCTACTTTCAAAATTAATTTAATTACTTTAGGGACACAAGAATACCCAAATCTACATTTTTGTCCCATTCAGCTTTTGAAGCTCACTGTGGTCGTCCACATTCCTAAGAGGCTGACTTTCTCCAAGGCAGCACGTGCTTCCTCAAGGCACCTCATTCTGGGGAAGCTGTCAGCAATTACTGCAATGAACTTCAAATCTTTCTTCTCTAGCTACTGTAGTATTCTAGAAATAATGACACGACTTCTCCCTTTCTAAAATGTCAAGCTGACCACTTGGAAATTCAAGTGAGGTTTCTCCAGGAAGGCCCAAATGATAAGACATTTTTATGAGCCTTCCATTTAATCTCCGGTTCCATCACTGCACTGCCTCACACCTGCGCAGAGCAGAGAGGCCGTCTGGGACAAGCTGCAACTAAACCAACCACAAAGGCTGCCACTTGAAAACAGTTGACAATACGTGCCTGGCAACAGTTAGCCATATACATATATATTTCTTTTTATCTGAAACTATCATTTAGATCACTTTTATTTTCTTCCTCATAGTGCTATTTGCAAGTAGTTTAAACCCGCTGCATGATTAATTTACCTAACAGCCAGAGAGCCTTCCTTTAATTAGGCAATAGTATTTTAAAAATTATACGCCCGGTACTTCTATTATTTTCATGCATTTCAGGATTGAAATTATTTTCTAATGTCTGGTTCCAATTTTACATTCTGAAAGAAAAATAAAATACCTCTCCAAAATTTGAACTACCTTAAACTCATAAAGTTGTAACTACCTTAAACTCATTAAGTTGTAAGGTCCTAGCTGACACCAGAATTACAGATTTATAAGGCTAGTAAGAATACAATAATATCTTCATACAGTTTTTCAGACAACATAGAGAGCATATGACTTAGAATTTTAACTATGCCCAATTCTGGCAAAGAGAGATATATTATTTTAAAAAGAGATTCATATAGATCAAGTAAGATTTAAACTGCCTACCTTCAACCATACAAAGCAAAACAACTCAAGGTATAGGATTCCGATGAGTAGATTTTAAAGACAGGAAACTTGGCTTCTTTTCTCAGATATTAATGTTCTTGTCACTGCTTATGTCCTACAGTGTGCAGACACACAGTGTGCGCTCGGGGTCACTCTGGGCTGCACTCCAAGATCAGGGACTTCACTGGCGTTCAGGATGCCACCTTCACATCCTCCTTTCCCATAAAAACAGGTAGATAAGTAAGGAAGTCTATTTGCTGGCTCAGTACATATTCGTAGTGTACAATCTACACACTGGACAGTGCCGAGTGTTGGTGATACAGAGGTTACCAAGACCAGCCTGGCTTATAGTCTGGTTCGAGATGGAGAAGATCCCAGTAATGTTGGTTGGTAGTTCTTAGGAATACAGTGGCAGGGGAAGACAGGTCTCAATGACAAAATATACAGAGTTTGAGAGGAAGAAAAAGACAGGAGAGCCAATGATTGTGTCCAGGTCTCTCAAGATAGTAACACTGAGAAGGAAAGATTGTTAAGGATCTTAAAGGTTAAATCCAGCACCAACAGGGCCAATAGAGTTTCATTCATTATGTGGGCTGGTTTAGAATGGCTAGCAATGGAGGGAATGGGGAAAAGACAGGCAGAAGCACTAACATTCAGTGAAGGCTCACTTTGTGGGATGTCCTTCCATATGAGCCGTTTAATTTCAAACCAAGTCTTTTTTTCATCGTAATGCTGAGTAACACTGTGTTTCTGGACCAGCCAAATACCCTCATAATGTGTATCACTGAATACGAAGGCCACCAAATGGGGGCAGGGACCTGGCTCCCACAAACAGGAGAATTCAGTGTTCATTTTCTGTTGATGGCACCATCTTATGACATTCATATTTTACTAGGTACCAAACAAATATTTATTAGTGACTGACCTCGGAATAATACAGAATACAGATATGCTACATTAAGCAAAATATAAACTCATTTACTGAGTAATGTGCAAACACCTAAGCTAAGCACCTAAGCTACAGTGGCATTCAAATCATACACAGTCTTTGCTGTCATATCCTGCTCATACAGGTGAAGATATACATGGGGAGACAGCAATTCTGCAAGAGTCTCTGTCTGTGGAGGGAGGAGGAATCTGGAACAAGAAAGGCTCAGAGCCAATTCACTAAAATTCCTGGAACTAAGGACTGGTAGCTCTACCATAAATCTCTGTATCAGTCGTAACTTAGTTTCAGTACTGTTTTAGTGATGTGAATTTTTGTTTTAGTATGTAAAAAAAGTAAACAAAGCAGTACTTACTGTTGAAAATATACATGTAAGTATCAATTGGCATTTTTTTTTTACTAATTCCTACATTGTCTCCATCGCAGATACCAATTATCTAATTGCCTTTTTTTCACCATGAAGGTAGCCCCACAAAGTGAGCAAACTCCTCCAAACTAAAACACACACACACTCTCTCTCTCTCTCTCTCTCTCTCTCTCTCTCTCTCTCTCTCTCTTTTAAAGAAAACCTAAAAAGAAAGCTCTTCAATCCATTCTCTTCACCACCACTGCATATAAGATCACTCTGACAAGTAATGGGACATTTGGTCAAAAAGTAATAGCTTGTTTTAAAATTTTTACATGCTGATAGTAGTTGCAAGCTTTCACTCTGCTGCCATATTATTAGTCTTAATGAAATTCACTTGTCAGTTCCATTTTGAAACAATGAATTCCTACTAGGTATGACAAAGGTAAAATTAAAATCTCTTTTTCTGATGGAATCAACTAATGATGAAAAATTAAAAAAAGAAGGGGTAACTCAGAAACTTCTGTCACTAATTGGTCAAAAAAGATTAGTTTTAGATTCCTTTCCTTTGCTTTTTCCCCTGTTACCTCAGGTGATCTCTTCAAATATTATAAGAAGGCAGAAGGTTTAAAGAGTTGGATTTACATCATTTCCTTAAAAACGTTAAAACCTACTTAAATAATAATATGTCATAAGTCCACACTCCTCATGATTTGAGGGAAGAGGGAAATGTAAACTATTTTTTCCATTCCTTGAGAAACATCATGAAGGTTAAATAAAGGAAACAAATGTAGTTATGTAATACTAGGAAATGATATACAATAAACCAACCACAGAAATAGAAGTAAGATATCTAGATTTTACTGCTGGTTAGTAATGGATTTCAATGAGTAAAAATGCAGGTAAACATTATGTATCTTAGTTTTCCAATGAGTAAATGGAAATAAACTAACTCCATATTTACCATAGAAGAACTTCACAAAAGTCATGCAGAAAACACTTCTAGGGAAGTATTATACAAATGTTTCCTTATAATCATAAAAATGCTTTTTAGTTATGACACAAAATTAGTCAAAGCTTGATGGGCAATTGATAGAGAGCATGTCACACCCTTGAAGAATGTACCTTTTTATACCACAATAAAAGCAGCAGAAAATCAATGTACACTTTTATCTTTCCAAAATGCAAAGCTCATATTAAATATATAAAATTCAAATCAGGGAAGTGAAAACCACATTAGCTTCTAAAGAACCAGAGGTCTGTAAAACTTATAAATAACGTAAATTAAGGAAATTCAGAACGATAAGAATTATCTAAAACAAACAAAATCTAGAGGCTGAGAAAAAGTGAATTTCTGTTTCACTTATTAATCTCTGGGGTTCTGAAACTTGCACGTATTCAACCCAATTTCTGTAACCATTTTCCTCCAGCCCCTTGAATGTATGTATTTTAACATCCTCTCAAACTGAATGAAGTAATAATTTTTATTATTGTGTTGCAAATGTCCAGAGCATTGATCAGACCAATTAAGATACAACAAAATAGCAAAAAGTAGGAAGAAAAGGACTTCAGGGAGATGGGTCCCTCTCTAGGTGAAAACGGGAACACAGCAGTATTTGTCCGCCATGCTTCTTCACTGGCGACCCAACAAAACTGCATAGGAAGAAGTACGTTTATCCTGACATGTTTGTAAGTATAACCAAATATTCGTGCAAAAGATTAAAACTCAGACTAAACATCAGTTAGAACTGACAAAAGCACAACACAACTTGTTTTTTTAAAAGACTGACGTAGCATTCATCGCAGCATAGAAGCGAATGTTACATTTCACTTGGAATCCAGACTACGTGCTGTGTTTCAGTATCTATTAAGTTTGGCTAGGCAAATAGAACAAACTTTGTGAAACTATTCCACTTAGAAAAACATCCCATTATACAGTCTGTAAAAGTTTCACTCATCAAAAGTTTGAGCTTGTTACTACAGTGATATGGAAAATTATTATGACAAATTTATTTAAAAGCTCACTGAATTTAAGCCTAATTTACTCAGTCCAGAGTGGCAGGCATGAACACTGATCATCCAACGCAGTTTGTTTTCTTAAAACTAACTTTCAGTGACGTCAGGTCTGACTACGCGTACACTTTCCTGGGGAACAACCCTAATATGCATACAAATTAACTCTTTCCCAGCCAATTATCACATGAATATGCTGTGATTGACACAACATAGAGTCAACTCACACACAGATTTTAAAACACACAGACACAATAATGACTGTGCTTTTAAATCACTATTTAAATAATCACTATTTATCAAATTAATTAGGTTTCTTCCCTAAGACTTTTCCACACATACAATCATTTAAACTAATACTAGATTTTTGTAAATGGTCAGAAAAAAAATGAATTCAGCCTCCTAAAGCCCCATTAAAAATCTCGAATTATTTCCAAGGATGGAGTTGTCATGTTGATTACTACATAGTTTATCACTTGTAGAAAAAACCTACTTGTAAACATTCCAATTCTTCCTAAACAGTGAAGCAGGACAGGTTTCCTACTGTACATTGTTATTTCTAAAAATAATAATAGCAATCCTAAATATAAGATACAACTAAGGTATGAATGAAACAAAGACCTATTTGGAGGCAAATGAAGTGTACCAGGCATATAATGCTAAAATGAAAATTAAATATGATAACTGACAATGTAATTGCACTGTCAGAGCATCCACCTATGTATCTAGCATTTGTACTTTGTCTTCTATTTAAATTAAATGAAATAATGTATGTGCAGTGCTTTTTAACTCTAAGGTCAAATGAATGTGTTTACTACAATTATTATGGTTTAGAATTACATATTTAATATATAAATGGTAATAAATTATATATTCATTTCTTTGTATTCAACACTATGGAGCAGTAATTCATTTTCACTATTTCAGGAAAAATTCTAATATAATTTTAAATTAGAGGAAGTTTGAAAGATGTTCCAACTTCTATATTCAAATTCTGCAATTCACAGTAAAAACTCAAAGAATATGAACTTAGGAAATCAGAAAGCATATAACTAATTCAAAACAATCATTTCAAGGAAAACCTGGTTCCCTCAAACAAAATATGATTACACATTGGCAGGAATTTACCAAAAAGTTGGTAGAACATCTTTCTTTATGTAGACTGCTTAAGAATAAAAATTCCATCTTATATAAGTAAAATTTCTCAATTCTGGTGTAGGAAAGTCTTATTTTAATGATTTCTTAATGACCTAATTTTACAATTTCAGAATTCTGACATCAAATGGGTGCCATAATGGAGGAGAAATATGTATGCTAATTTGTCATTTATTTACATGACTGGTTCTTATAATGTACTCCTGAAAAGCACAAGGCTTCCACCACATGCTAAGTCAAATTATTCCACAGCTAAAGTAAAATAACAATGGTTTTTCCCCATCACAGAAAGGCAATTCTACAACTTTTTAATTTTAAATTTTGGTAAGAATTTATATTAAACCACTCCTATATTAACTTTCTTTTATCTAAAGTGAATGTGGCAAACACAAAATGTATGAAAATAGCAAACAATATGAGTGACAAAAATGGAAAACTGTCTAACATCTTCAGTTTGTCAGTTTTTTGTTTCTTTTTTAAGTGAGCTGTGGGCCTCTAGTTGTGATTTCCTTCTTTGTATTTATAGAAAGAAAAAAAAAGATCATGTTCACAGTTACTTTGAATGATAGAATCATTCTTTATTTTTCTCTGAAATCTACTTTGTTTTTACCTATAAGTGTGTTGAATGAGGGAATTTTATATTCCTTTTTAACTTTAAAGCTTTATGATCCCAGGAGGAATCCTTTTAATAGCTCTGTACATTCTTGTACCCTCAAATCTTTAACTGTAAACAGATTACTCTAGAGTACTTTGGGGAAAAAAAAAATCATGGACATATGAATTTATGTTTAATTATGTAAATTTTAGAAGTATAAAAATGGCTGAAATTAAGGAAACTTGAATATATGGATAGCAATATTTTATACTCTCTTAAAATGTTAAAAGAAAAATAACACTTTTAACAAAAATATGAAGGATCTCCCCCTTTATGTTAAATTAGTTCTGTGATCCATAGCAACAACTATTATGTTCTTTTCAGAAACAAATTATATCTTATACAGAATACAAGACTATTATTATTATGCCTGAGCTTATATTATAATGTAACTTACACTTAGGTATTTCCATATAGTTCTCAAGCATTGTCAAATCTGTCATCTCTTTAGGTCTTCACACTACAATATGAGGTATATGCAATTCCTATACATATAAGGAAACTGAATCCAAAAGCACTCAACTGGCCTGAGTAAAATCACAACAAATTAGTTGAAGAACTGGGCTTTGATTTTATTGGTTTGTTGTTTTTGCTTTTAATCCAAATGCTATACTTGTTCTTCCCTTTGAAATGTGAGGCCAGAAAAGGAATTTTACAATTCAGTGAAATAAGCTGAGTGGCTACCTAATTTTGACCATTAAATTCTCAATTACCTGCCTCACAATTAAGGGACAGATGAACGATGCACCAAACAGAGTGGAATCTGTTATTTCCTGAGACACCTAGTTCATTCTTCTCTGTTATTCACATGTCAACCTTGGAGCCAAACAATCTTCCCTAAGAGTTTTCCATTTCCAGATCTATGAAGGACAACAGCTGCATGATGGGTACTGACTTCTGAAAAATCAGGATGGTATGAAAGGACTAGCTCATCCTCATGAGGTTAACTCTATTGAAAAACTGCAAATACTGCATTTGTTATTGGTGGGTTTTTTTGCTTTAATGTTCTTTAGTTTTAAGGTTGAAGTGAAAGTGTTTATCACCAATAGGCTCCATCCATAAACCACCATCATAAATTTCTTGCACATAACCCACAGAGGAAGCTCATATGGTCTCACCAGTGTTGGGCAGAATATGTTTGCCAGTCCAAGTAAAACTGTATAAAGTGTGAATAAAATAGGCAAAGTATGTCATTTCCTTCATTTTTATTTTTTGCAGCCACTTCCATTTTACCCAAAGTGCTAACACCCTCAAGGCACCCAATCACTACCCATATGTTTTTCCACTCTCTAACCTGTGCTTTCCATAGCATTTTGTAAAGGAACACTGCATATGCTTCCCTATCACCTGCAAAAATCAAAATTCACCTATCATTTTCCCTAATCTTTGGAACCCCTCCAGAAGCTCTTAGGAAACCAATTACCTAATTTGAAAAACTGATGAGCTATTTCTAGCATAAAACTTGATTAACACTCCAAAATCATGTGTACCCCAATTCCACACCCTATACTTACAAATAAAAAGTTCAGAGGAACAAAAAGAGGTAAACATATTCTTTAAAAAATTTGTTTTTATGGATTTATTTTAGGGAGAGGGGAAAGAAGGGAGAAAGAGGGGGAGAGAAACATCAACATGAGAGAAAAACATTGAGTGACTGCCTCTCATATACGCTTCCACAGAGGCCTGAACCCGCCACCCAGGCATGTGCCCTGTCTGGGAAGTGAAAGGGCGCCTTGCGGGACAATGAGCCACACTGGTCAGGGCATAAAAATACTCTTAAGAGAAAAAGTAATAAACACCAAGCTTAAGCCACTGTATATGCTCAGTGTGTGTGTGTGCATGCATATATATATATATATATATATATATATATATATATATATATATATACACACATACATATATGTGTGTGTATGTATGTATATGTGTTATATTCAGTTCTGATGTGGAGTAGAAAGTCTTTTGTTCATGCAGTAACTGACAAACATTGTGTTAGTGAACTTCCAAAGAAGTTGGAGAACCGCTTTAAAATAATCTGTGAGGGAAAGCGGCTTGGGGTATAGCTAAAAGAAAACTGACAAGAATTAATAACTATTAAATCTGAGTGATGGATACATGAGAGTTCATTAAACATCTACCTCTCTATATATTTAAATTGTTTTGTATTGAAAGTTAAGAAAAAAGGGAAGAAAAACTCAATCAATTGATTAGTCACTCAGCGCAGGGACAACAGTTATAAAAATGCAGTGCAATTTGGCAAGAACCTTTAAAATGGTTGAAATAGAAAATAAGTGATCAAGAAGCAAAAAAAAAAATCTTGTGGGGTAAAATTCAAGTGATTATATGTAAAACCTAGGAGAACTGAATGTTTATAAAATGCTTTCAAAGAATTTCTTAAATCTAGTAAATTTTCATAGATCCAATGAACACTTTTTTTTTAAAAAAAAGCATTAATTTTCAAAACAGTGACAAATTTAAGATGAAATGTATGCACTAGCCATGGAAAGAAATCGCCTGAAACTATATGACAGCAAACATATCAGTGACTCAAAACCTAACTAACTCTAATAGCCTTAATAACTTCAACACACATGGGGAAAAGACCACTCACTAACTTCTCTCCAGAATGCATTTAAAGAGGAGACGGAATGTTTGGCACAGTCTGGAATGTTTCTTAAATTAGTTCCAATCATTAAAAATCCTTTTTATAAAGCTTGTTTTTGGTTTTAGCCTGGGATTTTTTTAGTATAAATCTATTAAAGCTGATAAAAAGCAATTAAGAGTTTTTGTAGATTTGTCTAACACTCATGAAGTTAGACAGAGTCGTAAGCCCATAGGCTAGAAAAATGAATAAAGTGGAATTATTGCCCATGAAACTCAAGAGGAAACATATTCAGGAAGACTACCAACACAGGGAGCTAACTGTCCAGTGATTATCCAAGCAACCAACACATTGGAGCATGGCCCAAAGGTTCATAGTATTATCCAGAATAGAAGGAAAAATGTACAGGTCTATGAGTATGTCATTATTAGATTCAATTCAACTAGTATCCACACTACCTTCAAAGCAGATGCAAGACAGGTAACCCGCAAAGATCCGAAATGAAGTAGCAGAAATCATTCATTCTTTTCAAATATTCATAAAACTACAAAGTCCAGTAGGGCAGAAAGTCAACAAATAATGGGACTTGGGTGTGATGCGTGCATTCATAGAGCTATGGACTTATATAGAGAAAGAGGTATAAAGGAGGGAATTACCAAAAACATTTGAGTGGGTTAGGGAAGGCTTCTCAAAGAAGATGACTGAACTCCATCTTGAAACATAAGGAGCTTGCCAGTCAAACTGGGTGGGAGGACATCCAGGCAGAGGGAATACTACCTGCAAATGCAAGCGCAGTATGAAAAAGAGAAGTGCAAGCAGTGGTGGTCAGAAACTAGGCACAGGGAAAGTGGGATTGAAGGGCAACAAACTCAAAACCCTCGGAGCAGACCACAGGCTCAGGCCCTGACCACACGGCTCCTGAATTCTCTCCGCTGAGGATCCAGAATCTGAGTCCATGAAGGGTATTCAGCTGTTGAGGTCAGAGGTCAGGCTGCAGTCAGGCAGACGGGTAAATATATTTTAAAAAGAACTAGAGTGAAACTAAACTATAGACATAATAAAGGTTTATAAAGAACCAGTGCAATACATGATCAGATTAAAGGTAAATTAAGCTGACTACAAGTTACCCAATAATTATGACAATGCTAGGATTTTCTGGCAATGTGCCAAATGGGAAAATTAATTTTCCCTACTTGTATTCTCCTCATTGTTGTGCACTATGCGTTGAAACAATTTACCATGAACTCCAGCAGCAATAACTACAGACTGAAGGCTTGCTATATAAAAATTAATGTGCTAAGTTTGGAGAATAAAGGAAATGATGAAGAATGATCCTTACACTCAAGAATTTTATGGCCAAATTAAAGAAATAAAACAGCTGCCTAAATATATGAATACATATATATGCAGGACAAGTGTGAGATAAGCGCGGTCTTTTATTTACCAATGTACTTCTTCAATAGCTTATCCTGTCATGTTGTATTCATGCCACAAGTCTTAAGATTTGTGACAAGAATAATGCTGAGGAAAGGAATAAAAGCCCTAGAATCACTGTTCACGAGAGCAATGAAGCAAATTCTCTGGCCAGTCAATTATAAAACTCAAAGTGTTTAGGGCTGGATCTTATACAAACAATCAATATCCCAGTGTCATTCAAATTACTCAAAGCTCTCAGTACATAAGACACGAAGAAATATTCAAATCAGCCGAATATAACTATTATGAAGAGTTAAAAATGTCCTTCAGAGTGGGATGAGTATGTCAATAAAAAATATCTGCTGTAAACTCTGCACAAATACTAAAAGGACTCACAAGTTTTAGTGAAAATTGTTTTGAATGGGATTTTCAGTATATTAAGTTAATATATCTGTAAAAGCTGGGGACATTTGCACTACCTTTGATTATTCAAGTTTTCCATCTTCATTCTAAAATATGACTGCAAAATACAATTTGAAAGGATAGATTTGTTTCATTTTTGCAAGGTTTTTGGTAATTCATTTAAGTCCCAGAAAAGCATTTTATGTTTTTCTTCATGTGTCTGCTTATATGATAGTAAATTTTATACCTTTGATACAGGACAAGAAATTTTCTACTTCAGTTAAAATGAACCATATAGGTAAAAACTATTAAATACTGTAACATGGAAGGCAAAAAAAAACAGTAAATTAAGTAATAAAAACATTCTGCTTTTACAACATTTGAATTTAAATAACTTGCATGAAGTCTAGTGGAAACACTAAAATAAATTTTGTAACTTATCAGGCCTCGGTTTAAATATACAAACTGACACTTATTACTTGCTAGTACCCCTCATTCAAGTACCCCGTCTAAGCCATACTAAAGTGAGAAAAAGCTTTGGAACCCAACCATCTTGATTGCAAATCCAAATGCCACTTACCAGCTATGTATCATAGAACAAATTAGTTCGCCTCAGTTTCCCTCTTCTAGAATGTTTTCTTGGTTTAAAAAAAATCAAGATACTAACAGCTGCTTCTCAAAGGAACTTTAAGCATTAAATGATATAAACCTTATGAAATTTTCTCACATAAGGTCTAGTACACAGTGGTACTCAAAAAATGTCAATTCCATCCCTCATTCTCCCTCTGAAGGTTTCTCCTAAACTACAGTTTGCTCACACAATATTACATTAGTTCCTAGAGTCAGTTTAGAAAAGTGCTTAGTAATTAATTTTATTACAGCTCGGGAAGAGGAAATGAACATATATGAGATCTTACAGAAGTAACAAAGTATGCGGAAAATATTTTCTGAAAAAATCATAAAATGACAAAATATATGAATAAAAAATCACTTAGGTCACTCTAAAACAGGAATATACTTGAACAGAGAAAGATCATGATTTTTCCCTAACCTCAAAGTTCAAGGAGGGCAGGTAACATGTCTATCTCAGTCACCTGATGTCTTCCTAACAGCTTGCTAGGCTTATAGTAGATGGTCCATTAATATTGTTTTTTGTACAAAGAAATTACTAAGTGAACGTGCATATGACATTATAATTCACTTTCCCATCAGAAATTAAGGGGCTTCAGGTCTCAGGATATCCTCTTTGTTACTCATTCGCAAACTTCACTGTCAACTATTTTAAAGTAAACAGGTTCTCTCAAACAACTCTATTTTCTAAGGTGCTACGCACTCCCACAATCATGTTGAGATGAGCATTATCAGAAGGCATTTCATTGTTGAAAAACATCATTATGACTTCTCTAATTTAAAAAGAGCAACGATGTTAAACTCTGGTGAGCCACATTCTGCAACCCTTGCAGCTCTTCCCAGGTCCCCTACCACGCACTCGTACGACACTCTTTGCTCGTGGAGTATTGCTTTTCATTGAATATCCACGTCCGTCCTCATTTTCTTGCTTTCATCATTCCAGGTCCAAACCTATCATTACGTCCTGAAAGAATACCCCTTTCCGACCAGTTTTGGCAAAATCAGCTGCTATCGGATTAGTGAATCTACACCCTGCCTCTTCCATTAAACTGTGCACTGTGACCTGAGAATTATCTCTTTCATTTCTGCACCCCGAACACGGCACGAAGTCGCAGACATATAGTAATATTCAGAAAATGTCCACTGAATCACATGGAATACTTTCCAACATTAGCTTTCAAGTTTGTTATAAAAATATTTAGAAGCAGGTGATGTTAAAAGCAATTTTTAGCAAGCACTTAAAAAAATAAAAAGATGAGTACCTTCTTTATTAAAAGGTGCTAAAGAGCAACTAAATAGTTTCCAGATTATGTGTTATCAAAAAGAAAGGCTTTTGCATGCATGCTCATGTTACCAGCCAAATTTGCCAGTAAGATTGGTGACACCTTTGACACCTTAGAGGATGAATGGCATGCATATGAGCACATTAACACATTTCAATGGAATATCGTTTAAATGGGGCTTTGTGGGTTTTTTTTTTTTAAGTCTGGTTTAGGAATTTTTTTCGTATGTTGATTCCAGAAACTCTTTTTAAGGCTTATTTACAAAAGCCTGTAAAACTGGAGTTTATTCATCAACCCATGGGAGTCAGCGTGCTGGTTTCACTGTGGTGTAATAAAAGAATGAGAGAGTGGATATCTACTCGGCGAAGGTGTTGCAGCATTAATGATAGGGAAACTGACCTGAGAAAAACATTTGAAACCCTCACCGCAACCTGTAGAATGAAGGAGGTGACAAGATGTTGGGTCAACCTGCCAGTCAATACATTGTGCCCTATTTAAGAACTATCCTGACGTAGAACTTTATGTTTTGCTAAATATACAGAAGAGCAGGTCTCTATTCTTGATATCCTTAAGGAGGGTGCAGTCTTGTTAATGATCGGTATCAAGATCTCCAGAAGAGATGGACTTTACTCACTGGAAAATGTTGAGACTTTCCGGGATCTCTCTGGCCAAGTTCTTAAACTTGAGAAGGTGGTGATTAAAAGTCAGCAAGAGGCTCTGTAGTGGTGATATGTGAAGTGAAGAATAATTGCTAACCCAAACTGCGGGGAACACCAGATATTAACTTCACCGAATTACAGAACTCAAGGCTGCTTTGTGCAGGAATCATCACCCGGCTAAGAACAGGAATTATCTGGACTTAAAAAATCTTTTGAATTTTTACTTAAACACTATTCTAATGAATCTTATGTGCTTCAGTATTCAGAAATACTTCTCAGTGCTTAAATATAACTCTGAAACGTAAGCATGTTGAATCCAGGGAAAGAATCTCTGGAATGCTGTAACTGTTTGAATAGTTCCTATCCTGCAAATACCTGCATCCAGAAAAAAAAAAAAAAAAGGCTGGAAGAAAGCTGCAAATGTTACTAACTTACCACTACTGTGCTCCTCAAATAGATATAGTTTTAACAATGCAACAGAAAATGTGACATGAGGTATGATTCACAAAAGCAGATGAAAATAGCTCTAAATTTCCATAGACAAAAATGCCACCTGCGACTGCAGGGAAGCAGAAATGATCTTGATGTGGTATTAAGTTAGACCAGGTGACTGACAGGAGTCCAGTTATTTTTCACACATAAACACTAGCCACAGCAGGGGTGGCTCACCTTTCGTCCACATCCCTACAGATGTTTGGAGATTTCTGGACTCACTCAGCAGAAACCAGAGACTACCACCTCTTTCGGAGAGACACCCCCACCTCTTATACAATAAGGCCCCAGTCCAGCAGCCCATGGCTGTGCTCGAGCAAGGAATTTTAGGAATGGGGAAAGGAATGGCATATTCCCTAGAGAGGTCAGGCTGGAATGGGGTTGGAGGGGGGAGGAAAAGAGGGCACCCTTCATACCCCTGTCAGTCAACTATTATTAACTATTATGCTGACGGAATGGAATCTACCCTTATACTGGCCACATCTGGCCTTCTTCCAGGTTCAACACGATAGGCAAAAGAGACTAGTTTCAGTAAGTGATCAGGCCTTTGCTCCTTAAAGATGAGTCTCTTAATGAAATAGGAAGAGTCTCGACATAACATTCCCCGGCATACATTTACTCTGTTCTGAAAACAATGTTTTCATAATACCTGTACGCTTAAAGTAGTAATCTTGGGTTTTAAAACAAAGGGTAGGGTAAGTAAAATCAACAGAAAACCTGAGCAAATAAAAGGTCTTGGAACACAACACATGGTGAAATTAAGCCCCACAGAGCACCGAGAAAATGCGATCAAAATACTGCCTGTTGCTGCATTTCTCATTCATTATTTGTGTGAATTTTGATTTGCATAAGATTATGGCAGATCTTATGAGGTACCAAATACCAATTCACATCACTAATCATATTTACAATTCAGAAAATCCCATATGTGCTTATAAAATTCAAGATACTGATTTTAATATTTTGTAGTTCTCGGAGGCGAAAAAATACAACTCATTTAGATAAGGAAAAAATCACTATATACTGAACATGTATGTGTGTGTAAAATGTTGATCCATTATTATTTGTTCATTTATACCTTATTTCATTCCAAAATATTTAAAATTGGCTTTAAGAATAGAATTCATTTTGCAAAAATAATAACAATAACTAAAGATATTTAATAGGTTATAACTACATGCCAGGCTCTGTTCTAGGAGTTTCCCAAATATTATCTAATGTAATCAGCAAACAATGCAGTGAAATAAATAACATTATTGCCATTTATAGAGAAAGACACCAAGTCTTAAGTAACTTAGGCAAATCTCACAATTATTAAGTAGCAAACTCTTGCAGAGAACAGATACGGGGAGAAGAAAAACATAAAGATGGAGGAAAGGGTGTATCACACATAACAGATCAGCCATGCATGTCAGGAGGGAGGCTCATACATGGTGGTCAAATATTTGGCAGTTTGCGCCGTGATTTCACCGTAAGGAGTTTCAAAACTGTACCACTTTGCAAGGGCATTCTGGCTCTCCAACCCTTTTAAGAGTCAAGGTATCTATTTGGATGTCATCAAAAAGAATCTCAAACTTCACCTGTTCAAAACAGAGCTCTCAACTTCAATCCCCAAGTCCACTCTTTCCCACAAGCCTCCCCACGGGAGTGAATGACACGACTATTCACTGTGTCGCTTAGGTCACACAGCAGCCCTCATTCCTGACGTCTCTTTTTCCCTCATGTGCCACTTCCAATCCATCAACAAATCCAACATGCTCTACGTACACAATCCATTCAAGTCCTTCTCGCCGCCTCCCCTGCTCCTGCTCTGCTTGGATCCACCAGCACTCTTCACGCGGATCACCTCTGCACGGGCCTCCTTAACCTCGCTGCGGTCACACTACCGCTCCCTTCGGCTACCCCCTCGAGTATTCAGAGTGCATTCTTTGAATTATAACTCACGCTCTACTATTCTTCTCATTCACACCACTATAACCAGACTGGTCTTGCTGTCCCTCAAGTACAACCAATACGCAAAGTTGTACAATTCTCAAGAATGATCCTAATCCACCTCCATCTAGTAAATCTAATACTTTATATAACAGGCTGTTTTTGGCTAACTGATCTGTGGCCCAAAAAGTAACTTCCACTCCCTACCCCAAATCTGTTTGTAACTATTCATGTGCATGAGAACCTTTATTCTGGAAAAGGGACAAGAAGTAGGAAGTTGAACTAAAGTAACAGGTAAGTACAGAGGTGGAAGGACAACATAGTATCTGTTTCCCGTGGGACTCCTTGCCTGAGATTAAATGCTTATAGCAGAGGAACGAGGGCCAAAATATGATGAAACTGTGTTTCACAAGAAATGAAATTCTGGAAAAGAGATTATGGCCAGAAACTGATCAAGAGGCACTTCCTGTTACTCTGGCAACATCGGGGTTTGATTAAGACAGAGAGGACATGGCATGGCACGGAGCTGCGAGGAGGGCTCCTACAAAAACATCTCAGAAGCCACACATGGCACCCTTGATATGAGCATTGGCTTCCTCCTTACAGGTAATGACAACAAAGGGTCTTTGTCAATGAACTCTGTGAGCTGTAGATGGGGGAATTTGGAAGCCAGAGAAGGAATGGCTGGCAGTTTGTGGAAGTGACAGCTGGGAGAATGATGTCCAGACATGCACGAAGCCAGAGCAGACTTCCAGAAGCAGCTAGGAAGTGGGAACTGGTGAGGAGGGGTGATTTCCATACACCAGGCTAGTGGGGCTGCTACCGGGGAGCTGCTCGCACATCAGAATGCGTGTGTCTTCATGCGGAAGTCACAGGCTGGGGAGGACTAAAGCACATGGACTCGCATATAGTCATTTGGGTTCTGCCTACAGGTGAGGTCTGATTTTTTTCTTTTATTCTAAGCTTTCTAATGGAGGCTAAACAAACACGATCTTTTGTGTCACCAGCTGCAGGCTCATTTACTTTGGCAGTCACACTTTTATTTGATGCCCTGGCCATACATAATGAGAATTATAAAATGAAAATGGTTTTGTATCATACTTCATTTGCACCAAGAAATAAACTAATTTAAAAATTAAAGGTATTTTTCTTAATTACAGACAGATATAGTTAGTTAAGGCATGACTGGTATCCTTACAAAGATGGGAGAAATGGGAGCACAGTGTCTTTCTCCCTGATGACCAGGCAGAGAGACACGTGAGCATGAAGGCCAAGCATCAGGGCGATGAACCTACAAGTCAATGGATGCCAAAGATGACCAGCAAAGCACCAGCAGATAGAGAAGATGAGTGGAAGGTCCCCCTGCACAGCCCTCAGAGGGACCCACCCCTGCTGAGCCGTGGTCTTGGACTTCAGCCTCCAGACCTGTGAAGAAATAAACTTTTATGGTTCCACCTCAAATGCCATATATTCCACGGACCTCAAAGGATATACAGAGGTCAAGAAACTACTGCTAAGACCTTTCAAAATACTTCAGAGACTAGGAAAGGTGCCAGGGCACTACAGGTGGGCTAATTTTACTATTTTTAAAGACAAAGAATGTGAATTCTGCAAATCTCAGATAAGTAAGCTTAAAATGAACTCATTGAAATTACTAGGCAAATGTTTGTGTAACAACTTTTAAAAGGTCCCAAATATGGGTTCCCTGAGAATATTTTTATTATTAACTCAACTTTTAGATTGGGGGAATAAAGAAAATGTGGACTTTGTTCATCCTGAACCTAACTACACATTGGAAGAAACGTCTCATGATATTCCGGAGGTCAAAATGGCGAAATATGCAGGAAATAATATGAGTTAGGTACATTCGTAACAGGTTGAACAACCACTCCCCACAGTGTTGATTCATGAAAGATGTTAACTTAACGAGAGGGCTCAAGTTGTATGCCACAGGGCTACTTAAACCAGATTGGAAGAAAACATGCATGGCACGTTCATCAAACCTGTGGGTGACACACGGCTGATAAGGAAACCTGATCCTCTACATGGCTGAGTCTGGATTCCACAGATCGTCTGAGGAATCACTGGAGTTAGAAATGTTTAACCAGGAGAAAAAGAACAGGGAAAGCCGATAGGAAAGCTCAAGGCAAGATCTGTGGAAGGTATAGGATCAACAAAGTTCTTGCAGGAAAATCTGAGATCTTAATAAAAGAAACAACATTTCCCTTATTTCTACCACCATTGCTCCAGTTTTAATCGATGTATTTTATTTAACTACTACTGATTTCCTCAGGTCCACTAGCTTCCCCATTCTTCCCCTTGGCATTTTCCGATCTATTTTCTAAAAAGACAAACAAGTTGAGCCATCTGTTATAAACTATAACCCTAATGATACGCTCCACCATTTTGAGGTACGAGTATGGTCATATTTAAATGTTTACTTTAAATGTTACTGTTTGGAGCTCTATGTGGCCTAGAAGAGCACTCTATATACCCTACTTAAAGGAGGAGTGGGAAGCACTAATTCGCTCCCTACTCCCGAGGCTGCTGGTCTTCTACCACCCACCAATGCTGTCCCGTCTGGCTCCCTGCTAAGCCACACAACCTTGATGATCTGGTTTCACTTGGTGCCTACTTCAGTCCTGGGTGCTTCTACTGTTTGCATTTACCCTCACCAGCTGCTCTTCCTCCGAGTACAAACTACACTGATGACATCTGTACAACTTGGCAGCATCGGCCCCATGAGCTCAACAGCTTTTCTGAGTGGTGGTTCCACTGGCCCTGAGGTGCCCTTTTCTGCCCTCAATTAATCTTTCCTGAAGGTAATTTTATTTATTTTAGTACTCTCCTTTTTTCCCCCTGAGACTGGGGGTTTTGTTTGTTTGTTTGTTTGTTTGTTTGTTTGTTTGTTGTGTTTGTTTTTTGGCTCAGGGCCACACAGCTCCATCCCCCCAAAGACCAGGTATTATATTAGCTCTTTCTCTCCCAGAAGGCCCTGAGCACCTTATGTAAAGTGGCCTCCTCCTCCCAGGAACCAGCTTTGCAAAGAACAGAACACACCTGCATTCTCAGGGAGTGGCAGCCTTTTATTAATGAAGGCAGAAAACTTTCTACTGCAAGACAATGGCCGTGGACTTGCTCAACACATCTATAACTAGGGAAGTCATTTCAGAAATACAGAAAATCAGCCTTTCTAAAAATAAAACCCGGCTCCCCACCCTGCCCCCCCCAAAAAAAAAAATCTGGTCAAGTCAGTGTTCAAAATTTCCCAATAGCTGCTCAATGCATTAGGATCATTAGGATGAAAATTCAAACTTCTTTCTCTGATCTACAAGACAGTATATATCATATGGCCCTTTCCTGCCTCTCCAGCCACGTGTCCCAATGTTCATCTTTTTCTCAAATACTAGGCCCACCTGCCTCCTTGTACTTCTGTATTGAACAAAGACAACTTTCCTCTTAGGGCCTTTGCACACATACATACAATAGTCTCTCATACACCATGGCTCTGTGAGTTTCCCTTCCTTCCTTACTCTTCAGCTTAAATGTTACCTTTTCTACATAGTCAACATAAACTAAAGCCCTCACTGTTCTTTTTCACTGCCCCCTGTTCCTTTCCTTCATAGCATACCATAAATCATTATTATACACTCCTGTGTGTGCTTACATTTTAAGTGTCTTCCCCACACTGGACTATAAGCCCTGTAAGAAGGACTATAAGCTACTTACAGAGCTCATAGCATCTGTTTTGATCGTTATTGGAAAGTAAGTTCAGTGCCTGTCACACAGTAAACATCAAGAAATATTTCATTAAATAACTGATAATAATTGGAAGTGCACAACAACAGAGCCACCAGCTTTACAGGACTGTAAAAAATCTTCACTGCACATCCCAGGTTTTGCAGAAAGGATTCCTGAATTAGAAATATCATCTACATAAACTCTAACTTCCTTTTTCTGGAACTAATACTTTATAAGAGATAGGCTGCTATTTGGATTCTAAGAAGGGAAGATCATTATAGTCCGGGAAGATAGTAAAGGTTTCATGAGGAACTATTTGAGATAGAACTGACATAGAACTTTAATGTTTGACTTGGAATGGCACGAGATAGAGCAGGAAAAGAGAACATCTTGTGTGAGATCAGTCTGACTTCATCTGAGTGAGGAATAACAGCAGTTAAGCAGCAAAGGGAAGGTCAGTGGAGAAAGGGTCTGCACGGAGGCCCATCTCTTGGTCAGAGGATAAATGACACTAGGAAGAGTCATCTAGATATGATGGATATGTTAGAGTAAAAAGTAGCTAGAGGTAAAGGGCCAGTAAGGGGCGACTACGCTAAACTACCATAATAATTATGCAGGCTGAAGTACAGACAGGAGATATTCAACATGGTTAACAAACCACAGAGAGGCAACAGCTCCCATGAGCAACAGCAGGCAAGAGCTGGCAAGGGAAGCCCATGGCTTCAGGAGCCCACCTGGGTCCTCGGCATTTGCTGGGGAAGAAGAGTGACTCAAGGGACTTGGGGAAAAGGCTATTTCTCAAGCCTGTACAAAACAAAACAGCATTTTAAATATTTAGCAACCAGTATAGGTATACCTGTGAGCGCTGAAAATCAACCCCAGGTGAAGGAAGCCTAGAAAGGGAGCAGTAGGATGAGAGAGGATGGGGTCCTACGGAGAGAAATGTTGAGGGGGGAAAGTAAGAAACCAGAGAACTGACCACATAGGAGAAACAAAAAATATTAAGTAATCAATGATGTCAAGATGTCAAGCCTGAAGAGCCACAGGGGTAGAGAGTTATATTAATAACAAAGACAAGATATTTTGGAAAGAAAATAAGCTTGAGTGAAGTGTCATGGGAGAATTCTATCTGTTGAGCTTAAAATGTATATTTATTTATAGTTATTTCTAAACATTCTAAAGGCAGCTACAAACGTAAATCTTAAATTCAGAACAGAACTCAAAGTTGCAGACTTTGGAAAAAATCAGAACAAATATGATTACTATAATAAGCTCTTTAAGTAAGTGAACATGATAATGAATGATTGGTAGAGTTGGCTTTTAGGATCAAGCAAATTAAAATGGACCAAAATATATCATTAAATTAAAAAGTAGGATGTTATATAACATTGCAATATACAAATTATTCAATAAACCCAAGATTCACTTAAAATAGTGATCCTTAATCCAAGATGCATAGCAGATTCATTTAGGTACTTCTTTTTAAAATACGGTGATTGGTATGGACAGAATTGTGTCCCCCAAAATTACTTTGTTGAAGCCCTAACTCCCAACATGACGGTATTCGGAGAAGGGGCCCCTGGAAGATCACTAGGATTAGATGAGATCGTGAAGTAGGGTCCTCATAAGGAGGAGAGGGGCCCTTTTCAGAAGATGCATCGGAGGAGAGCTCGCACACACGGCCAGCAGGCGCCTGGGCCCAGGTTCATTCACCCTCCCACGCTCCCTCCCTCCTTCCACGGTGAGGACACAGTGAGAAGGTGGCTGTGTGCAGCCTGAAGACTCCTCACCAGACCTAGCTGTGTTGGCACCCTGATCCCAGACTTCCCACCTCCAGAATTTTGAGAAAATACATGTCCGTTGTTAAAGTGACCCAGGCTAAGGTATGTCGTTATGGAGACTGAACAGACCAATATGCAGAGGCTTGACCAATTAAATGAGAACCAGTGGCCCAAAACATATTCTAAGATTGCAAAAATAACTACATCCAGTTCCGTCACGCACCTAATTTAAATGAAATATTCTACTAGGAAGATTTGCGACCTACGGAAAAAAGTGTCCCTCACACAGTAAACACCCTATAAATGTTTGGTGCATGAACAAACATGAACGAGTGAGAAATGCATGTATGCCTGACTGAGTAAAATCTTGACAGAGAACATATAAAGTCAAATATAACAAGATGAGAAAATAAAAAAAACATATTCTTAATGAAGATTTATCTAGATAGTAAAAATACTTTAAACATTAAAAAGTCAGAATGTTAAACCATGGTATATTACCTATTTTAATTATACAATGAACCTTTAACTGTTAGGTATAAGTAAATATTTCAAATATTATATCTTTAAAATATCTTTATAAAAATTAATACAACATTGAAATTGCTTTCTACCTAGTCTTACCAAAGTGTCTTATGATAAAAATATCTGTTTATGAAAGGTGAAGAACTGACATTTCAAGTTATGCTAAGAAGTATATTTTGCTATTTCACTAAATCTAAAGAATAATAAGTTATTGCATGTATTTCAGTTGAAGCAAAATTCAGAAAAAAATCTCTAATTTAGTATGTCTAGCTCATCTAAGGATATTGTTTCCATTAACTAAATAGAGAATAGTAGATATTTAACATAAAATGTAAATATTATGATGGGTTAAAGGAATTCTATTTGCAGTTTTCTTAATAGTATTAATGGATATTTATAAGAAACCCATCTCTGGGTTACAATGACTACTAAATATCAGACATTCCATGGAGAAGATAACCTGGAAAATAGCCCCAGAAGAGCCTAGAAGAAGTAATGTAGAAAAATATATAGCTGAAACCTCAACAAACAAACAAACCCCATAACCCATTCTCTGAAGGTAAGTTGCTTAAGAGAGCATCATATTCTATTCTTGACACAAATTTCACAAACAATAGCTAAAAGATTGACTCTAGAAACGTCTAACAATAACAAATCAAGTTTGCCCTGTCCCCAATAAAACATCTGAAAATTATATGTAAACCTTAATAGTTTTTCTCTGATTATCAAGAGTAAATTCTTGTTAAATAAAATTGGTATACAACTATGGAATTATTTCAGATATTCGAGTTAACTATGGTGGTTCTAAAAATATGTCATAATTCTAAATAATCAGATTTATAAATTGATACACAATATTTTAAAACATCCTTGTAATGAATAATCATATCTAAGGAATTAAAGTAAAATTTCATCTCTGCTATAACTACCACGAATAGATTTAAAAATAACTTTACACAGTTAAGCAAATAGTTGCACTGTATAATCTGTACAGAACCGATTCTCTTTCTCAGGACTTTTATTTTTTTTAACTATGTTTACTTTTGCTGGCAGACAATATTTTAAATCCCAAGGTTCATTCCTGATTTAATGTTTAAAGTACCCAGAAACCTATATATTTAGCCTTTATGTGCAGTAAATAACCTACTGAGATGACTTTTAAGATCAATCATATCCATGAGAGTCTATGACTTAATGTAATACAATTAAATTTAATCAACAACCTCATAGGCCCTGATTTCTTCACGGACAAGGGGGAACAGTGATTCCTGCATCAGAGGTTATTGTATCATAGAACCTGGCACAGAGCACACGGAGATGCTCAGTAAATGTTGTTCCCTCTCTCTTCACTCATTGCTTCCCCCCCTTCTGCCCACCAGTACATAGTTGTTGGCAAGTCAAGTATTTAATTGTAATTCAGCACGTGACAAAATATGATATCATTATATATTTATTATATACGTCACCAAACATCTTTACACCTTGTTTAAGGTTAAATGTAATCTGACCAAGGACAGGTTCATATCAGAGGACCATTTTCCAATTCAATATTGAAAAATAAAGGACACTATAAATTATATAGTACTTTTTGCAAGAGTACACTTAACATGTATTAATTAACTTCAGAAAAATCCCAGAAGTTAGGTCAGTTATATATCATTCTATGAATGTGGTTCTAGACTTTCACTGTGCAGCAAAATTATCTAGGGGAATTAAAGAATCATTACAGATCCTTGAGCTCCACTCTGAAGACTGTGATTAAATTGGTCTGGGGCAGAAGCCAGTGACAAAGCTGGGACTATAACCCAAGTCTCCGTATTTAGAAATTATAAGAAAATCTCACTCCAGAATCAAAAGCGGTTTGAGTGTGTGATATTACGTAACCGGGAAATATTTAAACACAATTTTGAGGCAGAAAGTACATTTAATCTGCAATGCACCTTATGCCAAATGCTGATAATCAACAAAAGGTCGCCCTTGCCATTGCCATAAGCAGTCTTTCCATCATAATACCTAATTACAGAACTAGGCTCTCCTTTGCCTCTCACTCTGAAGAAAATAAAAAGACCTCAAAGTCTGATGTAAAAATGAGTCGTTACTTTTGCTACATAAAGAGAAATAAGTCTTCATAAAAGATCTATTAGATACATAAATGAACAGAAGCAGGAAATGTGTGAACAGAACCACTGCCTCAGGTGATGTGCAAAGAGTCTCCACAGCAGAGCGCTCTCTCTTGCTGGCTCTCTCCCTCTCTCTCCATCCCCCCTCCCCTTTCTCTGTCCTGGTTAAAACCTGTTTGTCTAGGGATTGGCTCAGATGCTCCAGTTCCAGCTTCCCAGCCTTCCAAGGTGTTGACATGACCTCAGTTGTCTCTTTGCTGGAGCTGGATCCAATTAACAAAACCCAACACATGCAGGCACTTGTTTCTCCATTATCCAGTGCCTCCGAGGGCAGCAGAGAATCACAGTCACCTCTTCTAGCTTTCCCCTGGATAGTTCTTATCCTTCATCTTTACACACTGTCTAAAGGCGATCAGGCAGATGGACACATCAAAGACAAGTGGTAGAACCGACCAAAGGAAGACAGACAAAATACAAATCCAACTAAGTATTAGCTGGTTGAATTACAGAATTTTAGAGAAGAGAAAAATAAACTAGCAAACCAACTACCTTTATCCAATAACTAATGATGAGCTGAAGACTTATTTGGTTGCGGACTCCACATGAGGAAAGTCACCCTTCCTCCATCTCCCACCCCTCCCTCCCTTTCTTCCTTCCTTTCTTCCATTTCCTCATCTCTTTCCTTCCTTTTTTCCATTTTCTCACTTGCAAAGGTAAACAGAAAATAGATACAAATATTACATACATGTTTCTTGAGAGTCAAGTAACTATGCTGACAAAAGGAGCATGGATGTCATTAAAACATCACATTGCACCATCTTTTTGGAAAGAAGGACTCCACCTTACAAACAGAATCAATTATAATGTGAATACACTATCCCTAAAGTTTTCATTTTTCAATAATCGGCAGTAACAGACTCTGTGGTCAAAATCAACATGTGTGATGAAGCCTCACCTTGAACATATGTACCGACTTACCACTGATGGAAAATCTGAAAAGACCTGATTTTTCCTCTTCTACCCCCAACTAGATCCTGATTATAGAACACATACATATAAAACTATTAAAATCTACTAAAACACAATGTAAACTTTCCCTCCTATTACTAAAAAAGGAAGTCCTAAAAAGTCTAGAATGGAAATTAGAAAACATCATCTCCTAACCTAACATAAAAAAAATTTACACACATAACAACTCCTCCCCATCCTCATTTTTAAAATGAGGCTAACAGCGCCCTGGCTAATGTAGCTCAGTTGGTTGGGCACTGGTCCTGCACACGAAAGGTTGCGGATTGATTCCCAATCAGGACACACACCTGGGTTGGAGTACAGCCCCCCATCCGAGTACATGCAAGAGACAACCAATCAATGTTTCTCTTTCACATAAATGTTTCTCTCTCTCTATTCCTCCCTCCCTCCCTTCTCCTCTCTCCAGATTCAGTAAAATAAATGAATGAATGAATGAATGAATGAATGAATGAATGAATGAATGAATACAATGACGCTGAGATGGAACCCACTCCCGCGCACTTTTATAGCAGTGAGATAAAACAAACCCGTTGTACCTGGCACATTGTAAGCACTTCGTAAATGATGCTTGTTAGGCCTATAAGGAAAAGTCTGCTGGTTTCAAGGCAATCAAGAGTTGGCTTTCATTTTCGCTTTAGTTTCCTGTATAAAAATTATATGGTTATCTATATAAACAGGTTAGTAATATGAGCTGGTTTAGGGAATGTTTGTATCATGATGTATAGCCTTTAAGGTAATTCTCCTTAGGTCTTCTAAAGCAGTGCTCGTCAAACAGTCTGTGAAAAAATATACTTGTGTAACTTCGAATTTGTTATAAATGCTTTTGTATAATACAATAAAAGTGAAATTTGAAACACATAAAGTACAAGATCCCAATTTTATTACTGTCCCATTTTTATAAAAGTTTTAAATACTTGGCTCAATTTCTATACTTATCTGAAGGCAGGCAGGTAACAAACACTGCCCAGAAGGTGCTAGTTTTTAAGACTGTTACCAAAAATGCCCGACTTTACTTAGTGGCTGTTTTGTAATGAATTAAACTAAAGTTAAAAACTAAAAATTCTTCTCTTACTAATGATGTTCCTCTTACATTGATTTCAACACAATTGAGAAGTTAATTAAAAAATACACAGAAAAACAGCCAGTATAGCCTGTTGACCCCTCATAAAAACCACATATTTCGTACACTATCTTAAAAGGTTACTGCATGAAGCAATTGGATTTTAACTTAATACTGATTTAGTTCAGAACAATATAGAATAACTTCTATACTGTGGAACAGTCACTAAATAAACTATGAAAAACAGACAATAAGTGTAACCTCACAGGTTTACATTTAAATCATTAACGAAATTCCTCACACTAATAAACAATTTATTTTGGAACACTTGGCAACTTTAACAGAACCATTTGCTACTTTGGGTAGTACTGAAAAAAAAGGTTCTATGTACCTACAAAGAGTTATTAAAGAGAAAGACCAATAGTATAAAGCCAACAAAGCAAATACTGTATTAAAAAGTTTGATTTCATTATAGAATAAAAATGCTTATTATGTATTTTCTTTTAATGGTTTCAACACAACCTCTTATCAGTTTTGGCATTAATGCAAATTATTTAACATTACAGATGCTACCTACACAGTTGAAATTTATTAGGGAGATATATAATATCTCTTTACTGGTGAAACAAATCTCCTATATCCCTATCCCTAAGAAGAGTGGGATACAATAAAACAAAGTGAGATGGAGCGAAAACATTCTTTTGCCTATAATGATAAAGTTTGGTTTATCAGTAAATCACTTCATACCTTTCAAGCCTGCCTTAAAAGAAATCTCAGAAACCATGAAATGTTTTTGCTGCTTATTTATAATACCATATAGTGACTGAATTGGAGAGAAAGATAAGAGATAGTCTCTAACCCAGCATTACTCATTATTTCTCCAATCCAAAAGTTTTTCCTTTTTCAGGTGTCAAACTAAAAGTGTCCTTACCCAAGGTAGCCCAGGAAAGAAACTAGGAAAAGGGCCCCTGACATAAAAGACAGGGTCTCTTCACACTGAGGTTTTTCTGGTTACTAACACTATCTACTATGGGGATAATTCTGAGACTACAAAACAAATTAGTGTCAAGTGGAGAAAAGCCTTTCCTAGGCCCAAATTAAATTTGTATTCCACTTCAAAAAGCAACAGTTAAAAGTGTTTAATGGCCACAAGTGAAAATAACTTTAAGCCCCCCAAGTACAAGGCACACAACCAGCTATCAAATGAAGAATTCAGTGCCTTTCCCAGTACCTTTGATCAGTCTCTGTGTTCCATCACACATGAAACACACGCAGTACAGCTTGTCCCACGTTTGGTCCAAGATGCTAATGACAGTAGCTGTTGCCATCGAATCAGTAGCACAAACGATAGTACATTCACACCTAAAGTGCAGAGGAACAGTCTTACCACTCTATTCTCACTTCAGCTCTGTGTAAAGGACAGGAAATAATGTCATTCCTCCTTTAACAAATAAACCTGCCATTTCAGATAACTGATCCATGACCAGTTACTAGTATGAAAACTGGCACTTAGAAGAATAGTGTCACCACACAAGCCAACAGGAAATGATTTCCAGGCTGTAGACCTCAATCTGCCACACACATTTTTTTTGTTTTACCTTTTTAGGTATACAACTGGGAAAGTATATACAATATATATCTATTTTAAAGTTTTGACAACTTCACTTTTTCCATTACGATATAGTTTATTGGAATTTGTGACTGGCATCTTGCAAACAGGACAGGTGTTTAACCATGGAAATAAGTGACTACTCTCTGTTCCCAGGAAAGCCAAGGTGTGGTACTGTTAGCAGTTGTCAAAGTATCTGTTTGCTCAACTTCTATCCAGCTGGAGCAAAGGTATTTAGCTCTTGAAGCATAAAAAGAAAGTGGGAAAGGACAAAAATTCAAGACTGAATTTTATATAGTGAATTAAAATGTAAAGTGTAGTACAGTACTCAATCATTAAATATAGTAAAGCAAAATAAACCAGAGCAGTTTGCAATTCACCGGCACAAGTTTGGAAGTTGTTTCTGTACCCTTCTCTTTGTTTCCAACATGGAAACCATATGGAATTTTAAAAAGAAACAAGAAGTCAATCTCATAAGATTTCAATAACTCATTATCAGACACTCACTAACAAGAATGTATAAGAACCCACAGCATACTACAAAAAGACTTTAATAAGACTATATATAATATTTAATGGGAGGGGTCTCAGTTATATTAAATATATAGAAAAATACACTGCTGCTTAACTACTAATGAAATATTTCACTCTTTCTGCCACATTCCCAGCTACACAAGAAGGGAGGGGAAAAGGCACTGCTTCCTCAGCACTGCTCTGCCCTGTGCCAGTGTGACGGATGGGGAAGCTGCCACTTTTTACTCCGGGATACAGCCTGGTAGGCAGTAATGGAAACAGAGAGGGAAAGCCACATGGAGGCAAGGAATACTTGGAGGCTTTCATCCATACAGTGGTCACAAGAGTGAGAATATAAATAATAATAGTAAGTAACCGAGTGCTTATAATATTTAAAAACTAAACACCTGTACATTCCAAATCTATAGAGGGCTTAAATATACATCTATTTATAACAATCTTAACAAATATAGGTATTATCACTCCTTTCTATATATGTATGACAACTGAGGCTCAGAGATGTTAATGTACTCATACAAGGTCGCTCAGTCGGTATCTAGTTATTCTTCTGGGTAGGTAACAGCAGATTGTAATAAATGATGATATCTAGAGTTATATACATGTTTATCACAGCTAACCAAGCAGTCGGAGTTTAATCTACATCTGTCTCCAAAGTCTGGAATAATAATTTTTAAAGTATTAAAAGCTAATCAAAAGGTATTTTATTAATGATTTCAAAAGACAATCTTACAATTTATCAAATCAACAGACTAAAAAGTAAACACTGTAAGTTTAATGGGCACTTTCTATCTGTACTACATTGAGTTAAAAAATGAATGAATAAATGAATGAATGAAATGAATACAAGGTAATAAAAGATATATTCGCTTTTTTTTAAGAAGGAATGGGAAATCTCTTTAACCTTTATTATTCATGCCTTCATTCTGTGAAAGGAAATGTATTCTAACATTAAAATTATATCTCGATCTTCAATAAAAGTTTGTTTTGTAAACTTTGGATAATTAGGGAAAATAAATATATAAAACAATATTTTAAGGTATATATATTTGCTAAAGATTTGTTATAATTATTACAGAAATACATTCAGATTGAAAAATACTATAAAATTATTTATTAATCACAAATAGATTTATAAAGAAAAGTTAAACTTTCTTTGAATTTTCTAAAAGGAATACAGTATTTTCAAAATGTACTGAATAAAAGTAATGCTAATCATGTCATATAAATGGCACTTTCAGAAGACGTATGTATTTTCTGCATAAAATCTCTTGTTTCCTTTAATGCTCACACACCTTGGATTCTATTTATAAAACAGAATGGAAAGAAAAAAGAGTTAACTATTCCATAGGTACTGCAAACTGTCAGAAAGATATTATTAGTACAGTGAACACAGAACCTGTTAGTCTCTTAGGCTACCACACAAGTGTTTTAAAAAGTTTTGTTTTGCTGTGGTTTTAAAGCTTAGTGTAATCTCTCTTACCACTGCTTCCAACGGACAAAAAAACCAAAGAGTTAAAACTCAAATACAACAGTAAACCACAGAGCAGAGACCAGCCCATTTGCTCTCAGCCCATTCCTTAACAAACTTGCTGCCAGTCCTGTCTGCACCATCCTAACTCCTATGTTTCTCTGGCCTCAAGCCAAAAGTATCATTTTACTCTGAGTGAAGAAAAATAGTTTCTTTCTTCCAATCTTGTACTACTTTCACCCCGACCTTGTAATCTTGTTTTTCCACATTTCTAACTGCTCAAACAAAAGCCTTCCCCCTAAAATATTCATAAAGGATAGGGAAAAGAAGAGAATGGGAAGGAGATGTTCTCTTTATAGATAGTACTCTTAGTACTGGGCACTATTTTAAACGCTGATAAGGGCCAGCGTGAAAGCTGGGACTCGCTTGCATCCAATGAATTCAGGTAATGTATCCATTGTTCCACATTGCCACGGTCTGGTGACAGGAACCCCAACTAGAACAAGCTTGCCCTGCATTTTCCTTTGCATTTAGATGCCAACTTTGATAAGGCCACGCCTTAAAAGATCCACAGAGCATAAAACACACAGATAGCAATAAAGCCTTCAGCCATTCCCATACTCAGATAAGACAGTGAAAAGGAGAGGAAGTCAGAAGAACACTTACACACACAAATAGAGAGGCACAGCCAGCCCATTTGTAACTACGGCTATCTGGATCCTTCCTTACACCAGGGACCTAAGTGGATCCGACAACAAAAGTGGTGGCGAGAGCCCATCCCTCCTGATCCCTGCTTCAAAATCAGAATTCTCTGAGAGGAGCTCGGTGCTTTCATCACTAGTCTCCTCTGAGGAGTGTCCAAGTGAATTATTTCATTGCTCTTTCTCTTCAATTCTAATGACTCCCTGAAATGTCCAATTCTTGACCCCTTATTCCCCTAAACCTCCCAGAAGGTTTGACTCCTCTCCTATGGCAGAGCTTTCTCCCATGAGCCACCCATAGAAACCAATTCCCCCACTGCCTTCCCGCCCAGTCATTCCCCGAAGATCCAACTCTCTTGTCTCCTGCTGTTTTCCTTTCCAGCTGTTCCCAAAAGAATCCGACATCACTATTAGTGAACAGACACGAGGTTTGGGAAGGAGGGGAGCGAAAACCACTAAGGTAGCAAAGGAACACGTGCATGCATGCACACACATACGATGAAGGAATGGCATTTAATTCCTGATGAAGGAATGGTATTTAATTCCTGAATTGTTTTTTTTTCTGTTATCTGAAAGTTTTTTATTAACATTACATCATATCACTGCAGATAGACTCAAAGTTTCCCAAATGCCTTGACGAAATAATTTTATCTAAAGCAAAACAACACAAATTTCAGAAAGCTTACCGACTTATAAAATTGTAACCAAAGTCAAAAGACTGAGTGTAAAGATCCTTTCCCCCCCAAAAAATTGGAAATTCTGGGTGGGGGGGAAACTTTGGCCAAACTATTGATCGAATGGCACCATGCTCAAAACCTCTGCTGTGAGAATGCCAAGCTCTCAATGAAACCAAATTCCATTTCACTGCAATGTTTGCACTAAGATTTAAGAGTTTTGAAACTTCTTTTACACTATTTAATTTTTCCCTTCTTCAGATAATAAAACATCTCTGGGGCAAAAGATAAATTTGTAATCTTTTTGATAACATTTTTTCCGTCCATGTATTTTTATAACCGGTGATAAGATTTACTCCATTTTTTAAAGATATAAAGTTCCTAAACTTTATTTAAATTGTTAAACTTCACAATTGGCTACTTCTCTGGGGAAAAAAGACATTATTATAATAACTGAAAATAATGAATCAAATAATTAGTATTTAAATATTTTTGACATCAATGCTATTTTTTAATTTTTTTCTGTGGTTTCTAAACAAATAAGTTATAAAAGAGAGGACTAAATTATTCCTATTTAACTTAGGCCATCCTTGTTTTTCTAAATGAAAAGATGGTCTAACTACTTTTAAGAAAATAAATTTGTTCTTTGTAGGTTTTCCATTCTGATACCAAATATGTAACAGCCCCTGCCACTTAGAAAAATCTAAAAATATCTCAAATCTCTCTTTCATGTATCTTGCTCACATATAACATGATGATGAACATATTAAGTAATGCATTTATTTAAGATGTAATTAATTCTAGGACAATGGTACTAAAAATCTCTCCATTTATTAAATACTTTTGAGATAAAAGATTTTTTTACATTTTAATGTAATTTTTGTTCAAAGTATCAATCATTGCACCTATCAAGTCCCAATTTGGTAAAGAACAGACCTATCCTAGACCTTTCTCAACATTTTACAAAATTTAAAAAATAGTAACTGGAACATAGTAAAGCATAATGCACACTGCATTGAAAATGAAAAGACCTGAATTTTATGTGTTTACTACCTGTGTAGCCTTGGACAATTCCCCAACTTTTCTCTGTCTGTTTCACACCTCTAAAATGAAAGGGGTTGAAAAACCCCTCAAAAGTTCTGGCTAGATGAAATGAAAAGAATCAGGGGCCATGATCCTAAATTAGACAAAAGGTAACATAAAGACAACAGGGACACTGAATTTTCAGGATGATGGAGTCACTATAAATCAAGGAAAAATGACTGAAATTACTAAATAGAAACCTACAAGACATTGTTTTCAGTGTTCAGTTCACTGACTATTCCCCAAAGTATTCGAAATGGGTGTTATGTCTGATGTCAACTAGAATAACACCAGCTGCTCAGAAATGGAATCATGGAGACTCTGGGACGTGCACTTATTTCACTGGAAACTAGAGGGTTTTTAAACAGTGAACAGAAGGACAGAAGACCTTTACACATTTCTTTTACACTTCCATCTACAGAGCACAAAATTGCTTCCTTATATTAGCTACTTTACCATCCCTGATGCCCTGTGATCTGTATTTGGTCTCGAGAAGCACAAGGACATGCACGAAAGACAAGGGATCACCTTCTAACAACCGTTAGTGTTTCGACTTGGGGTGGTGACTACGCAGTATGATATAGAGATGATATATTATAGGACTGTTCACCTAAAACCTATATAATTTTATTAACCAATGCCATCCCAATTAATTAAAATTTTTTTTAAAAGCCCTGAGTGTGGCCCACAATTTTAAAGAGCGGAGCTACACGCTGAGCTAATGAACTGACGTGACCTGAGATCTGATCCCACAGCAGTGGCCACCAGGCTGTGGTGGTAGTGTTACTTTACCAAAATAAACCCCTCCTCAATACGCAGAAGTGCCAGGAGTCCCTCCAGGTGCCAACTGCTACTCTTCTAGAATAAGATTCCACTAACAAAGTCAGTACAGCTTTGAACTGTTTTTCTTGAATAGGTACATATATTTAGAGTTTATTATCCATTTTCAAGGTATAAACACACTGCTTTTTCACATACAAATACACAAACATAATAATGTTCATTGCATTCAATAGAAAATTTGGAAATCTAGAAAAGAATATAGAAAAAACAAATATTATAATTCCAACACTCAAAGATGAACACTAATAAAATTTGATATATATTCCTCCTATTTTTTCTATGAAATTCAAATACATGAGTGGGTTTTTATTTACCAGTTTGAAATCCTAGTAAATAAACTTTTGCAGCCTTTTAAGTTACTTTATTTTGAAAAATTCCTATGCCATTATAATCTTTATTCATCTAATTAATAACTGTATCTTACTCCATCCAGTGGTATGCCATTTTTAAACAATCAACTGTAATCCAGACTATTTCAAACAACTTAAATATAACAGGTAATTTTCCATAACAAATATTCTATTTAAGATTATTTTAAAAGTGACTTGAACACTTCATCCTATCAGATTCTTAGTAAATAAAAAAATGCAAATAGACACAAACTCATACCATCAAAAATTTTGTAACCAACTCCCCCTTTATTCCATTCAAATAAATCAAATATTATAAGTAGGGCAAACTGTGCATTTTTCCCTGTTACATTCACCTTGGAATTTTAAGGACGCATATAATAATTAACACAATCATAGGCATAATAAATACTTGCATTCAGTATTTATTACTTTGTTTTGTAAAGACATTCACTCTAACCTTGGCCTCAATTCTAAAAGGTAAGTGTTGCTGTCTTTCTTACAAATTAACTTTCTGAAAGGTTATTAAATAATTCACAGAATAAATAAATCCTACCAAAACTTAAGATGTAGCTCTTGAATCCTATCTTGAACAGATGTTCGACGCTCTCACTTGTGTTTATGTACTATATATTTATATGTATTAAATGAATTTTAACAGTAACAAGAACAAACTTCTAACACTATCATTATTACCATCATGTTACAGCATGGCAATCTGACAGTCTTATATCTCAAGGAGATAAGCATAAACAGAGCATAATACAGATATTTTAATAAATGTAATTTTCAGAGTTGCATGTTGCATATCAATGTCCAGCAGTTTTTAAGATGAATTCCAGTCCTAATTTTTGTTCAATTGTTTACTGAGTGGTATGGTTCATTTGTTATTTTTAGTGTTTATCTTTTCTTTCTTTTTGTTGTTATTGTTGAATAGATACATCCATGTATTTGAATGGTTAAATAATTTTAAGTATATAGTGAAAAGTCATGCTTTAAAAAAGCATATAGTGAAAAGTCTTGACTCTATCCTAATCCCCTATCTGCTCGGCTATGGATCCTCTACCTGTGTACCCCCAAAATAAATAACCAACTTATTGCTTTCTTGTATGTTTTCTGGTATTTTTAATATAACTACCAGCAATTTCTCTTTTTTGCACAAATGTAACTTATTTTATCCTGCCCTTGCATTTTTTAACTTAGCAATACATTTTGGAAATCCATCCATATTCATAATTCCTCATTTTTTGTATACCTACATACATTCCATTATTGATGTACCTAGTTTATTTCATCAGTCCTCCACTGATGGACATTAACTGTAAAATGTTTTGTGTTTTTTGCTATTAAAAACAAAGCAGCCACGGATAAATTTGTCCACTTAACATTTTACAAATACACTGTAAGATAAATTTGTAGAAACAGCAATACTAAATCAAAGCTCATATGCATTTGTTCCAATTTACATTTATATCAACTCATCCTCTCATCAACAATGTATGGAAACCCTAGTTTCCTTGTAGCCTTGCCAACAGAGTGTGCTATTATACATTTGGATTTTTGCTAATGTACTGCATTTTGTTAAAAATGCTGTCAGTGTAGTCATAGATTTCTTTTATTTTGAAAGAAGTTGAGAAACTCTTCCTATGTGTAAGAGCCAGTGGTATTTTTCTGAGAGCTATGTGTTAATATAACCAGATTTGCATTAGGTCTAGTCAATTAATACTACTTGCTATGTATTGGGGAGCTAAGATCTATTCATAATGAGTTGTAATTTTTATCATCAACCTATTTATCTTTTGCTTTTGCTCATATTTTTTGCCATGTAGAAGTTTTAAAGTTTAATAAACCTAACTACATTTATCTTTTTAAACTGAATTTTGAATTTTGAATTTTATTAAAATGGCCTTCTCCATTCTCAGACTAGAAGAAATGTGTATTTTCTTCTACTACTTTTAAAAACTTTTATTTATTGATTTTTAGAGAGAAGGAAGAAAGGGAGGAGAGAGAGAGACAGAGAAAGATATTTGCTGTTCTACTTATTTATGCATTAATTGGTTGCTACTTGCATGTGCCCTGACCAGAGATCAAACCCGCAACCTTGGCATATGGGAATGATGCTCTAACCAAGTGAGCTTTCTAGCCAGGGTGTAACTCTACTACTTTTATGGTTTCATCTTTCCATAAAGATCATCATCATTTAAATCTTTGTTCTAATGCCTGATGTTCACTATGAGACATGAATGATGAGTCTACCTATCAAAGAATATAGTATCTCTTCCCATTTTAAGTGTTCTTCTGCATATTCTTTAATATGACTACTATACAACTACATAAAACATACATTAATTTTGAACTTTCCTGTTACTGAATTAATGTGTTGTTTGCAATCACTTTTCAACTGATTCTCTGAGGGTTGTGGATATAAAATCTTATCCTCTGTGAATAACAATTATTTCACTGCTTCCTTTCTAATTTGAGTACCCTACTTTCTTCCTTTCATCTAATAGCATTGGCAATTTCCTCCAGCACAATTGTAAACAATAGTGACGGAAGTGAGCCAAATTTCTTTTTATTTCTGATGCTAGTGAGTATACTTCATGTGTTTTCCCATCAATCATAATAGCTTTGTGAGATCATATAAATATGTATTTACCCCACTGAAGAAGTCTCCTTTAAGTCCTATTAAATGTGAAAGATGGTTAATTTTTATCGTATGTCTTTCCAGTGCCCATAGAAATAATACTATGATTTTTATACTTAGTTTAATATGATAAATATTTTATACTTAGTTCAATATGATAAATATTTCCTACCATTGAACCATCTTTGCATTGCTAAAATAAACATCATTTGTTGATAATGTATCATTACTTCAATGGAATCCAGATTAACTGATTTTTTAGGAATTGCCTCTTCTTTTGGACTGTGATTATTATTCGACAATCTTAAAGTAATAAAAAATTACCAACCAGAAAATTTTGGGAAGACGACTTGAATTTTGGTTGGGAATTGGATATAAACTAATTGATTATATCAGAGTATTATCATTCTACTGGTTAAGAACTTGGGACTAACGTTTTCAGTCCTATTCCACAGGAAAAGTATATGTTCAGCAGAAACCTTTTAGCCTAACACTATGTGAGGTTTTTAAAAATGTAATAATACCTTTATTCAACTTAATACTTACTAAACACCTATTTCGAGGCACTGAATGGCTCTATAGTATAGCTCAGGGGCTTGCAAAGGTTTTTTGACCTAGGTATACAATCAGAATACATTTTCTACTGCAACTCAATATATATCTACATCTAAATGTGTCTAAATATACAGGCACATGATTATAAAAAATGGTTTCATAAAACAATACTTATACTTATTACACATAATATATACACATGATGATTTATTTTTACTAAAATGATAGTTGAAACACACTATATTGATTTCCAGCTCATAATAAATTATAATCTGTAGTTTGGGAAATACTGTCATCCTAGCTAAGAACAAGGGTTCTGGAGCCACACAACCTAGGTTTCAATCACAGCTGTACCTCTTAATGGCTTTTAATTGTACATCCGTGACTGATCTATAAGATGAGGGCAATCCACCTCATAGGTTTTATGAAGATTAAATGAGTCAATACTTGTAAATGCATGTTTCAATAATGAACTTCACTGCTTTAATACAGTACTTCCTTGACCCTAAAGCTGCCAAAAGAAAACCAGCATCCCTAAAATATAGAAACTGAGGGAAAAAAGCATTAAAAATATAAACTTTCTACACGTATTAGAAATAATTATGAACACTCCAACATGATCTAAATGTTTGATGTGGACCATGTCTTCACTTCCAAGGCCTTGGAGATAATCAGTAAATATGCATCAAAGCCTCTGTTTTAGTTTTCCTTTATATACAGATGCAGTAAGTACTTTTAAGGACTTTATGAAACCAATAAGCATGCTAAAAAAATTGTGATTTACCAGTACATTAAAAGCAGTCACCATATGTATGACTCTCAGTTATATACTTTTTAACTGTAGTCTTATGCTCCAGATTTTCAAATCTGTAAATTGGATAAGAAATATGTTTATATCACATTTCTTAAAGATAATTATGAAAACTCTCTGGCTTATTGCCTGCCCTCTACTTCTTACTGCTTCCGACTGACTAGTGAACGAGGTACCAGTTCACCCACCATAACTACAGGTTTGTCATTGCGAACTCAGTGACCACGTCCTGGAATCCATGGGTTCAATGTCTTCTACCCACAACTGCTACTGGAGAAGCTGGAGACATGGAGAGAGCTGGTGTGAACAAACATCCTCCTAAGGAATAGAGACAGCTTTCCTTCTGCAGATTTATGTGCAAATTCTTCATTTTATTTCCTTTTTCAAGTACAGTCTACATTCAATATTATTTTGTATTAGCTTCAGGTGTGCAGCATAGTGGTGAGACAGTCATATACTTCATATATGGTCCCCCTGATATCTCCAGTACCTCCCTGACACCATACATAATTATTACAACATTATTGATTTTCCCTCTGCTGTACTTTACATCCCGGGAGTAGTTCTTAACTGCTGATTTGTAGTTCTTTATCCCCTCTGGCAGCCATCAGTTTGTTCACTGTATCGTCAGTCTGCTTCTACTTCTTTTGTTTATTTTATATGCAAATTCTTAGGGCATTTAAAATGAAGTGGAGATAGGCATGTGATAAAGATTTGTATGAAAGGGTACAGGTATCCAGTGATCATTCCCACAAAAATAAGAAATGAGTCTATTTTATCCCCCAAGACTAATCTACACCCACGCTGGCTCCTGGCACAGCTGTAGCAAGGGACAATCCAGGAAACAGATGATGGCACTACTCTAAATGTGTCTGAAACGGTGGGCAGAGAGCACCTGATCTTTATGATACTTAGGTATATCATCTTAAACCCACCCTAGAAGAAAGAGTAATGTCACTCCCTCCTTAACTCCCAGTATCCCAGGGCCTCTCCAAAGCAAACTTTGGAGCTAATAAAGAATAGGTATTTATTAGACATTAATTTCACTGTTCCATCAACTTTTGGAATCTATCCACTATGCGTATCAAATGACATTAACACTTTGGCTCCCTCTAGTAAACATGCTACAACAATTTCAAGTACAATCTCAAGAAACCCTGAGAAGATGCAAGAGTTTATTTCTCAAAAAACAAAAAAGTCATGGTTGAAAGTTTGTTTACCGTTGATATAAAATGCTTTGCTTTTTCTCCTCTGTCCAATTTCACCTATCGACATGTGGCACATTTTTTCCCCTAATTATAGTGGAGAGATGGAGAAAGGTATGTGTTTTGTTTAGTTTTAGCATGTTCCTAAATCTGATTAGGACTATACTCTTAAATTTGGCATCTTATTCAGCAAGGAGGAGCAGGGTACACAAGTTCGATAGAAATAAAGCTAAATGGATAATTTTATGCTTATCACGTGGATGGCAGGTGATAGCAGGCTAACAGAACACCTGTCTCCCAGAAACTACACCACCACCCTCTTCCTAACACCCTAGAGCAATCAGTCCTCCTTAACGCATTAATGGGGCCTTGTTCTCTGCCCTTAAATGACTTCCTGAATTCCTTTGACACTGATAACAACTCTAAAGTTTAGGTTCAAGTAACAGCTGACTGGAATTTTTAAATATATTTTCAGTGCGTGTAGTTGATAGTGATGGCAATAAGGTTTCCTGCAAAAATACACTATGGATAGCTGCTTCGGAGAAATCTAAAATCTGACCTTCGTCTAGAACAACAAGGGATGCGTGTGTGTGTCCATGGGTGAAGCACAGACAACGGTACTTTTTACTCCAACCAAGTTCTCTGACAGCTGTACTTTGACAGATCCGAAATATAACTGCTATGGAAAAGTCTAAAAGAGTATTTTGATAAAATAAAACATAAGTGAGAAAGACGAAGCTTTTTTTCCTTCCCTGCTGGGTGGAACTGAGGGATATGATTACTGATGGTCAGACTATCTGACCGTGTGTGTGCAAACTGAATGCGCTCGGTGTACAAACCATACGGGAGAGTCCGTGGAAATCAGGTAAGAAACCCCTCATAAGGGGTTTCTTGAACCCCATGTGAAATCCTTCATAAAGTCCTCCCAAAGTGTGATGATCTGATCCTCCAAGGCACTAATTTAATGGCTCTGATCAAAGCATAAGCCTCTTAAGAAATAGAAACATAAACCTATTCAAGGAAAGCTTTCTAGAGTTAAAGCCGATGCCTATTAACTCTTAAAAACTGTAAAAGAGCTGTTTCAATCATGATCTAAGAAGGCAAAAAAGATCACAGCCCAATTAGACAATACTGCACTCAGCCGCTGTGAAAAAGCTGTATAATAAATATATACAATCACACATTACGATAAACCACATTTCATGTTGTTATTTGTATAGTTCTTCATCCACTTTTGTGCACTCGATATTCAGTAAGCGTACTGAACTTTTAGTTTTTGCAAGACACTAGCCTAGAAAAAATAAAATTCTACATTTTTATGCCTCAATTATGAAATGGCCCGAATGTGAGGCAGGAGGAAGGGAAATGGTGACCGGAGAGGAAAATAAGACCTCCAGTTCTCTCCTGAATAAACATGCTCTCCCTGTCAGTCATGGGTAAATAAAATTCTATACGCTTGAAACAATGGTAAGCCTCAGATGGAATATTATCTTTTATGTCTCAGCCGCCCTGGGAAAATATCTGTGTTCGTAGCGAGGTCTCTCAGTATGATAGCAGGCTAATCGGTACAGGTTCCTGAGGTAATGGAAGCTCACCTGGCTACCCAGGCAGCCTGCCCATCAACTTCAGATCCACATATCTCCCGAATTACAATCAGAGACTGTGCTCACGCCCTGAAACCAATCCATCACTCCCATCTCCTGCCTTAGAAATAAATTAAAGGGATAGGTGAAGGCAATGCATGACTCAAACCATGTGGAGCTCAACAAATATGTCCCAATTACTATCAGGAAACAGTCATAATTGCCATTAGACCGAGTTTTTCCCATCAAAACTAAACGAGAATTTCTTTACATGCCAACTGTCAGTAAACCAAGAAAGTCTAGTCATTTACACAGCGTAATGAACACTTAGATCTTATTTTACTGTAAAACACTTTAGAGCAGAGAGAGCTACCTCAGAACCACACTGTCTGGGGCTACGATGAGAACGCAGCTGGGCAACACCAGAGCTTCTCACTGGGTAGAGCGGTACCCAGAAGCAGGGGAGAACTCCAGAATCAGAGCAAAGCACTGCCCGAGCCTCTCTCAGTAAGAAACGATCATAGCTGGTACTGTGTTGACTCTCTGGTTAAAAGCACTCTTTGTAGGACAAATACCAATTTTTTTATTTTTGGACAAATTTGGACAAAATTTGTACTATACAAAAGAAAGTCACATTACCAACATCTTAAGAGACAAACTTTCCCTTGATTACAGGAGCACAAAAAGACGTGACAATAGGTGCGTTACCACAGAAAACAACATTCTGCGGCCACTAAAAACATAATTGTGCATACGTATGCCTTTAGTGACATAAAATAGTGTATAGAATGTAAACTATTGTGACAAAATAATCACATAAGAGCAATTTTTATAATAAGTTCCTAGTTGTTCTTGTGTGTACATGGATAGAAAATGACCTGGATAGAAGTCCTTTGAGCTGGTAAATAAATTACAGTATATGCAAAGCACTTAGAATAGTGCCTGATACACAGTAAATGCTATAGAAGAATTTCTGCTATTATTACTTTGCACCCTAATTGGCTCTAATTGTGAGACTGAGTACTCCTTTTTACTTATGCATTTTTTTATTTGTGCTTTAATTAATCTGCATTCATTCCACTAAAAACACTTAAAATAAAATATATATAATTAAAATATATTTCATTAAAAGCATCATTTTCATATCCAATCATCACGATTCAGGAAAATTAACCCATATTACTATAAATGCTTCAAATAACTGGTATACCAAATAATTTTTACTCGATGGCATTTAAGGTAAAATTGATTATGCGAAAAGCTGAGAATTAAAGGTATATAGGAATGGAAAGAAAGACTAAAAGTTTAGACATCTGAGTTTTCTGGGCCTTTCTGTGAGAAAAAAATAATTTCACAAAGGCTCCTGACCCCAACAAAGAAACCAGTGTGCAAACACGTCATCATTATTCGCACTGTCTCCCTAACCCAGAAAGCAGCAGGAGCCACTGCCATTCACAAAGTGGTTACTTCATAATAGCATTTCCCATGTACAAGGTCACTTACTAGGTGCCTCAAACTCTGCTGAGAGCTTCATGCTTCATCTCATTTAATCTTCCCAACAGCCTATGAGAGGTGCTCTTCCCAATCTTTAAGGCGGAGGGAGATGAAGCAGAGAGGGTGAGTAAGTTATCCAAAGTCACACAGCTGGTTAGTGGAGTCGGGATTTGAACCCAGGCGAATCCTCAGCCCCAGCTTCCAGGCACCAGTTATTGAGCACCCACTGCGTGCCCAGTGCTAGATACATCAAGGAACTGATGAGACTGCCCTACAGTCAAGACTCTCCATGTGCGAAGGCCAGGGGCTCTCAGCAATCACTCCCAGTCAGTCCTCTTCCAACTTTCAGTCTGAGCCCCTACCTCAAGAACCACAGTTGCTGCAACTGAACTTATCACAGCCACCACCAGAACTCTCATTGCCAAAGCTCTGTGCCCACTCCTGGCTAAACAGAGAAAAATGCAGTCTTCAAATTCTCACTTGTGATTTAAAAATGTATTTCCTCTAAATAAACAAACAAACAAACAAACAAATAAGAAATGTATTTCCTCATTAAAGGTTAGTGTGCATAATACTATTAATACTATCGATCAGGTAAGTATTATATTTACTGAGCCTTTTCATTGGTTATTCTGGAAATTTAACCACCATTTTACCATGGTTTCTAGTAAAAAGTGTATCCATTTATTGTATCATTTTATCTTTAATATTGTCATACAAAAAATTTCAGTTTTATCCCCCCTTTACATCCAGTCCTCCAACACACATAGATTCATGTAACTACCACCACAATCAGGATACAGAACAAAAATACACGCTTAAGAAAAAAACAGAGAAGAGGCTTATAAATGAACTTAAAGGCAAGCCCTGGTATAAATAGTTCTTGCTCTGTGTCTTCCAACTGATCAGGTTTTCCCTCCTTCTTAGGACAAATGCATTGAATACCAAAATAGCAAGGCTTGGTATATTTTTACAAAACGTATTTTTATAGCTGTGGCATTTTATTCTTTAGAGATATTTAGAAGCTGAGGTTTAACAGGGGCTTTATCAAAGCAGTTGCAATTCTTTCCATGGCAGGGTTTCCACAAGGGTGGACATTCTGACACGAGCACACCTTTCCCACCCCACAGGCCCAGGCACCGCGAGCACACGCGTGGGCTGGCTGGAGGGCTCCAGGCAAGGGTTTCGAGTGCGTATTTGCACGGTATTCAAAAACATCGGGAAATGTGTCCTGTGTTTACACAGCTAGACCAGAAGTTCCTCATGTTAAAATAAAACAAAAGTAAACAATACCAACTCCAGCAAACTAAAAAAGGTGGTTTCAAATCTTATTAGCTCAAGCTTTGTACACATTATAGATGCCACCTGAGGCTTCCCCCTCAAAAAAACAAAAAAAAATTGGCCTAGGGTCAAAGAATGTCCAACAAATCATTTCCAGGTCCTAAAATTCTCTAACACTTTTCTAACCACAAAGGTAGTGCTAATACTCTGTACTCATGAAACAAAATGTCTCAGCTCCAATTTGGTACCACCTGTGGACTGAAAGAAGTTCCTTCAATGTTATTAATTTGATAGAAAATGAAGAGTGTTCATGCTCCCAAATTTCTCCTACAGACCCTCCAGTGTGATGTGGTGCCTAAAAGTCTCATTGTTAGAAATTTGTTAAAAGGACTTGAGACTTTTCTATTTCTAGGCAAACCTCTACTGAAGCACGTATGTGATATATGCTACTGTAAGACAACAGTAATCTATGAAACTACATCACACTTTAAAATCTCAGTTTTAAATGAGTTTACTTGAATTGTTCTATGATGGGACAGAATGTAAAAAGGGGTCCTAGTGCCATAGACAGGTATTGCTTTGGATGAAGAGGGATTGTGGAGACATACCAGAACCCTGAAAGGAAGCCAGGATTGAGTGGGACAGCGAAGCAGCAAAAAAAAAAAAAAAAAGTACCACAAAGGAAGTGGGTTTCTAAAGGGGAGTGTTAAGAAAGAAGAAAGAATAGCAAAAGGGGCCCAAAGACAATTCATGCACTTCACGAAAGCTAGCCTTATCTACATAACCTTTGCCGGGGCACCGGTGGCATGCCCCTTCCTGCGTTCTAAGTACTC